>MJUU01015380.1:122917-155128 GCA_002080025.1 Modiolus philippinarum | reverse complement strand
TGAAAGTGTATGAAATCTGAGAGTTCAAAACGAATTCCAAGTATCTAGCCAGAGATTAGAGTTGTGTTTTAATTACGATTTTCCATCAACGATTAGCACTTGATTTATTTAATGGCCTGAAAAATGACTATGATAAAGCTAACTTCAAGAGCTGTGTGAATTCTTAAAAAATTCCAAAGATTTCCTTGAACAGCTGTCAAACTATTGATAATTCTACTCTTAAAACAACCCTGCCAAACAGTAAACTTAAAACAGTAATTGCTGATTTGAAACATAAATGCAGGTACCCCTCTTTAGTAGTAGGGAAAGACAAAACATATTTCGTTAAGAACCACACTGATTCAAATACGAAGTACACTGAGGCTGGTGTAATCAAGATGTCATAATTTTTTATCGACAATATAATTGTTGAATTTGAAGGCAGCGCTTTCCTACAGAAAATAGAGATTCCTATGGGAACTAACTCTGTACCACTTTTAGACGACCTTTTCCTTTACTTGAGGCCAGGTTTTTACAATGGCCAATTGGTGCTTTTGTCGGGCAATGTATGATATTGATTGCAAGAGCACTTTGCCAATTTAATTTATGTTTGTCGACGATCCGCATCCATGACCACGAAAGACATGGATGTAGCGTTGTTCAACATTTAGCAAAGAATTCCGCTCAAACCGATTTTGAAGTTACTATGAGATATGGGCAAAGCTCATTGTTGAAAACCTCTTAGTGACTTGAAGATGAAGAACAATAAAAACGTTGTTCCTTTGTTTTGTTCTGACATGTTTTTGTAGAGAGTTTGTCTCGTGTACAATTACTTCATATCATTTCATTGTTTATTTTTTTATTTTTTTTATTTGTTTTGTGTTGTTTTTTTTAATTTTTGTTTGTTTTTTTGTTTGTTTTTGTTTTGTTTTGTTTTGTTTTTTGTTGTTGTTTCGTTTTCAAATAGCGGCAGTTACATGATTTGTAAAGAATTCTGGACGGTGATCATTTTTGATATTTGATCAATACTTGAATCCATGAAATTTGGTAAATCCAATAAATACTTTCATTCAAAAGATGTGATTCATACTGTTACTAGTGAAAACAAAGAGCAGCATATTTTCATTTAACTGCTCCTAATGAAACTGAGGAGCAGCTTTTTTTCAATTTTCTTCTTGTGAAATGAAAAAGCAGCATGTTTCATTGAGATGAATTTTATTAAGTTGAATAACGTATCCATACTACGAGACTGTCCTCTCTTATATATTACATAAAATTGTGCATTGCATTAAAGTAAAAAAAATCTGATGTTTGCACTTTCCATATCATTTATTGATTTAAAGGTTTTTATAGGCTTTATAGGCGTTTTGAATCTCAAACAACATTTTCAAGATGCTCTTCTTTAAACAAATTAAAAAACACTGAAATTTATTTGAATATTGACCTCAATTTTCTTTTTATAATTTTGAAAAAAACACATCATCATAGAGTTAATGAAGAGGAGTTTGGTATTACTTAAAATTTTATATTCCTGATATTTAAAAACGCACTCAATGCTAAATGTACATGTTTTTTTTTACCTTTTTCTATCTAAGTCTAAGTTTTTGGAACATTTAATTCTTTAAAAGTTAAATATCTTCTTAATGTAAGTATAAACAAACATGAGGTTGCACGCGCTGTCGTGCTAGGTATACCCCCACTCGTAATGTTTTGAACATTAAAAAGGGAAAAAATGGCCAAGTCCCGCCAAACAGGAAGCTGATATCATAAAGTGATCAAAATGGCAAACGACGCATTCCTATATATAAAGTTAAATACCAAATTTGAAATAAATCAGCCCAGCAGTAGCTGCAAAAAGTGCGACGAAAATTTTCACTATGTTCAATAAAGGGAAAATGGCTAAGTCCCGCCAAACAGGAAGTTGATATCATACTGTGACCAAAATGGCAGACGACACATTCTCCCTATATATAAAGTCAAATACCAAATTTGAAATAAAATAGCCAAGCAGTAGCTGAGAAAAGTGCGACGAAATTTTTCACTATGTTCAATAAAGGGAAAAATGGCAAAAAAATCCCACCAAACAGGAAGTTGATATCATTAGGCGACCAAAATGGTAGACGACGCATTCCCCTATATATAAAGTCAAATACCAAATTTGAAATAAATCGGCCCAGCAGTAGCTGAGAAAAAAGGGACAAAAATTTTCACCATGTTCAATAAAGGGAAAAATGCCTAAGTCCCACCAAACAGGAAGTTGATATCATAAGGCGACCAAAATGGCAGACGACGCATTCCCCCTATATATAAAGTCAAATACCAAATTTAAAATAAATTGCCCAGTAGTAGCTGAGAAAATGGGATAAACTTCGGACGGACGGACGGACGGACGGAAGAAAGGGAGGACGGACGGACGGACGGACAAGGGTTTTCCAATATACCACCCACCCACGAGTTTCATAGACGTTAACTTATGTAATTATGCGTATTTTGATAATTATACTGTCCATGTTTCTTTCTGTAGGAAGGAAATGTTATTTTGTCAATACTATTAGGAATGCAAATAAGCAATGAAGTTATATGGAGTAAATGCAAATGAGACAAAGTCTCTCCAAATACATGGCAAAACAAGCGATGGAACAACGCTTTTATTGTTGTTCTTCATATTGAAGTCACCATGAGGCCTACAACAATAAGCTATTCTCATACCTTATAGTAAGTTCAAGACGACCCCTAGCACAGTTTTGAGCAGAATTCATTGCTAGATGTCGAGCAACGTTAAATCCATGTTTCATTAATGAAGGGAAGATAACAGGAAACACTTACAATGTCTCATGGATACGGGATCGTCAACAAACGTAAAATTAACTGGCAAAGTGTTCTTCCAACTGCTGCTGTCCGTTGCCCGACAAAAAGACTAATATTATACAATTACCACCCTAGATAGTGTGTGACCCAGCGGTTTCTCTCCCCGAGATATTAAGGTCATCCGAGAGCTTGCTCGAGGGTGACCAAAATTTCGAGGGGAGAGAAACCGCTGGGTCACACACTATCTAGGGTGGTAACTGTTATATTATATCGAATTTTCTTGTTCACCGGTTGACCTTCCTGTGCGACCCAACGCTAGCCGGTTGACCCAGCGAAATCTCAAATATCATGTGACACTATTTGAACAATTCAAATTATAGATATTTAAATGAGTATATAATATTAGACAAACACAACATTCAAACAACCACAGGGTACTCATCATATCAATAGTAAGAAAACTTGGCATAATATAATCATCAGATGTGGGCACAATAATAAGGTGGTCAGAATAAAAATTTATAAAAGCAAAAATTTAAATACCAAAATTTGAACGTAAGATGGTGTATCCATATCAGAAATTCTCTCAAGAACAAGTACAACATAACTAAAATGTATATAGCGCATACATCTCTCACACGGGGAATCTTTTTTCGGACTCCACATTGCAAGAGAGACAAACTCCAATCTAGAAAATGCAATGAGAGGACAGGGAGTAAATGGAATAATAAGACAAAGTCTCCAGATATAAATGGCGAAAACAAGCAATGGAACAACGCTTTTATTGTTGTTCTTCCTCTTGAAGTTACCATGAAGCCTTAAACAATGAGCTATGCTCATACCTCATAGTAAGTTCAAGAAGGTCCCTAGCACCGATTTGAGCGGAATTTATTGCTAGATGTCGAGCAGCGCTTCATCCATGTTTTATGACTAATGGATACGTTATTCAATCTTAACTTAATTTTATTAACATGTAGCTGATTTGGGTTTTCCGTTTAGATTCTATTGGTTATTTGTTCTATATCAGTTTTTACACTTATTTTGGTTCATGGTCTTCCAAATGCTTTGATTTGATCTGCACTGAAGAGACACAAGTTGTCGAAATGGTCATCTCCAGAAGATATATTTGCACTAACTTCGGTGTTTTGTTATTTGAATATCATAACATTGAATAGGCTGATGTTCATGATTCCATTTATAAATGTCTCATCATTTTCTGGTCTTACCTTCAATCTGAAACAAACGAGTCCCATGAATGTTTCTCCAACTATCTCAAACCTTTTGTCAGCCTTAACTAAAGCTTCGAATTTATTCGCTAATTTTACACCCTGAAATAATAAATTAAGGAATAAACTGAGATAAATCATTTGGTTACTTTGTCCCATTTTTATGTCTTTCAGCAATCTTATATCAATAGAAATAACTGGATGTTACTACCGATGAGCATTTACGGACCGACCATTTAACTTGACAAAAGGGGGGAGTTATGGTTCTTTATTCTGGACATAATCTTTTTTTCAAAATTAGCACGAGGGAGGGGGGCAGAAATCCCCCTACCGAATAATTTTTTCATCATTTTTGCAGCAAGACTTTGTTAAAGGGTGATAGTCAATTATTTGTGATGGCTTTCAAATAAAAGTTAATGAATTGATATTTGTTTCATGAAGTCTAAAGATAATCTGCAAGTAGAACCAGGTAGGGGTTTACTTCATCACTATGTAAACCAAGAAGAAAGATATCAACTTTTGCAAATTAATCACGTAAGTTTGAAAATAAAATAGATTTTGAATGTTATATCAGGTGACCTACAAACTACAATTACACTCACATTTCTCATTTGTTCTTGCAAACCGTGCACACCTTTTAATCGAAGTACAAACCATAATTTCAATGCTCTAAATCTTCTACCCAGTGGTATACCCCAGTGCTGAAATAATAACGTAAAGCTCAGATAATAGTGATAAAAATAATATCCTGATATTACTTTTCATTTTCAGACACCCTAGCCAGATGTTTTATGACCCTTTTCTACATCGTTGTATGGCATTTTTTGTCGAGCTGATGTGGACTTAAACATAAAACAATAGTTATATAAAATAAATTCCATCTTTTCTTTTCATAATGTACATTCGATTAAATGTGCATACGATTACTACTTGATTGCAACACCAGACAAGTGCAGTCGAATACCTAACAATTTTGTTTTGAAAACATTTTTATCATAGTTTGACGTCTGCTGAATATTTGAAACCAAGAGAAAAATAAATGCAATTTTTCTACCTCGTAGTTGACAAAAGGAATTGACCATTCTGATATAATTTTTTTGTCATGCATTCATTGTGTAGCGATAGACTTCCATTTCTGTCCTCGTCTGAAAACCAATCCAACAAGAACTGAGAACAATATTTGATTCAATAATATTTTACACCTTTACTCAGATGAAATCAAGCCAATCTTGTGATATCTACCGCACCATTTTGTACATCATTCGACCATCAAAGCAATATATTTAATCGGTATCGATTTCGTGTTTTAACTCACTATTTAATCCAAAGAAAGGAAAAAGACCACGAATCGCTTATGTTCAATAAGACAAGAAAGAAACATATAAATTTCAAAACTCTTAATAAACTAGTACATTTTTGCCTCAAATGCAAACAGTGACTAGACTCTAAAGCAATGATGTAAGCAACTAAATCCTTAGATAATTTTATGTCGGTTTGTTTATTAAAATTCTAAACTTGCATTGTTACACTGACTTACTCGATAGTCTGGAATTTCCCCTTGATGATCATGATTTAGAATAAATATGTCCACGTTAAATGCATCTTTTATTATCTCGCTGTCTTTTACCCTGCAAAGTAATAGATCTGATAACTTATATGTTGTTCCTTTTATAAAACAACGGCAGTAGATTACCGAAGGAACAAAGGAGAAAAATTTACAAGAATCGAAGTCCAAAGACACGGCCAAAACGAGAACACAGAAAACAATGACGTTAGACAAGTACAAAGCACAGAAACAGAAATTACAACATTCAAAACAAAGGCACTCACAGTTTGAACTCCAGTAAAACTGAGAGTGACATCAGTCAGGTTCTCCGGAAGGGTAAGCATGTCCTGCTCTGTTAACAGCACCCGTCACACGGTAAGTGAGGAATATCTGTTTTTGAAATATCTGTTAGGTAGCTGATTGGTTGATATCATTGCTAACCCTGAGACAAAACCAATCAAATCATTTTTTGTATATCACTTCTAAATACTATCGAGATCCCCCTTTTTACCAAGAAGTTAATTTTTTTAGTATCGAAACTATATAACTAAATATAAATGACCATTGTGACAACTTTAATGTTCAAAAGTAAAAACACTTATGACTAAATCAGAAATCAAACAAATACCACAAGAACATCATATTTTTCCATGTAATTATTTAATTAAGTGTTTACTGTAAAGTTTCTCTTTTAAACGTTATAAAGGTGTAATATTTATTCCAGGCCTGGTAATATCAAGAAAGTGATATTGCTACCACATTTTGTGAGGTTATACAAGAAAAAAAGACAAATAGAAAAAAAATACTGATACAACCTTTCAAGTGGTTGAACAACATTCTCGTTTTTTTTTTATTATCGATTATTAAGTCATAAATGAGCAAAAATACATAGTATATGATAGTAAATTCAAAGCATCTGCTCACATATAAATGGAATATCGTATTATATATTGGTGCCCCAACATAAAAAAAAATCGGCTTTTTGCGAAAAGCAAATCTGTCAAAACTTGCGTTCAACTAATCTGTAACTGCAGAAGATGTACAAAGGATTGCAAGCTCGAGTTCAATGATGGGTCAGCCGAAAATTCAATCCTTCTATCAAATAATTTTGAAAGTGTAAATTTTAATGACAATACTGAAAATATGCCCATTTTACTTAATTACATCTTAGGCCACATCAAATTAATTAATAGATTCTCATCCACATTTTTTTATTTTCAATTATTCAGAAATTTTCTTTAAATCCTATCAATTTTAGTGAAAAACAACGGCAGTAGAATACCGAAGGAACAAAGCACAAGATTACATAAATCAAAGTCCAGAGACAAGGCAAAATCAAGATCACCAGAAGACGGAAGACCANAGACACTACATGCCCACAAAACACACAACCACTACATATACAACACAAAAAACTAAAGCACTAACAGTATGAACTCTAAAAAAACAGAGTGACATCAGGTGCTCCGGAAGGGTAAGCATGTCCTGCTCTGTATACAGCACCCATCAGTAGGTCAATCCAGGGTAAAGTCAAAACCGGTAGTGTCAAATCCGGGAAGACATGAATCTAGCTGAAAATGTCAGTTTTGATTTGTGACACTGACATTTCATATCTATCTATGATGTCGTGGTGACGGCCATAGAATTTCAGAAGGGACGAAAGTAACAAGGGCTGAACATATCCCTGACTCAGCAGTTTTTGTGACAGTGCTTTTGCTCTTTCCACAAAGTCACTGTATGAACTGCACGCTCTACAGTAACGAACTAATTGTGAAATATACACTCCATATGCTGGGAAGGTAGATATATTGCTGCAGAGAAAGGTAGAGTTGTTCACAATTGGAAAGTCAAAATCATCACCTTTGTCATATAGCCTAGATTTCAGACGTCCATCAGTTTACTGAAAATCAGTAAAAAATAAAATGAAATCCTCCAACTCATCCCAGATTTTTTGTTACAGGTGGATGAAAATCTACAAATTAACTTGATTGGGCCCTATCACTATCATATTAGAAAACATATTCACAAGTTGAAGGTTCTGCAAACTGAAATTAGTTGGAAATTTTTTATTTCGTTCATGGCATAAATTGGAGAAAAGCCCGATCGTACCAAGATAGAGAATAATCGCCGACTGGACGCCGTAAATACGTTGTCTTACAATTAAAAATTTTACCAAACCATTGTTTGGACAGACGAAAAAAGTTCCATATAACATAGCTTTACTATCAAAGAAATAAGAAGTGAGAATCCGTAGTGAGAATACAGAAATGTACTAATGTCCTTTTTTCTTGACCCATACTTTAATAGAGATACGATCAAAGAAACGTTTGTTGAGTAAACTTCTCTTTAAACTTTACATTTTCTGAAACGTTTTTTCTTCTTTGCTTTGTATTTGTTAACAGTGTGACATAAGTATTTCTTTTTACTTGCAAAAATAGTTAACTTACCACAATGCAGAACAGTCAAAATTCACTGACAATGACTTATGTGGATTGAAATCAAATGACATGGCATACTGAAAAAAACGATATACGTGTTAAAGCATGGTTTTCAGATAAAATTGTTCATCACTACATTAGTCTAGCATATTCTAATAAGTATTTAGTTGTTATTGTTATACCTTGACAAAATCACTCAAATAACATAACTTATAGTAAATTCTACAAATGTTCCAAACTAAAATTGATCTACTTCCAAACGTTTTGGTTCGATCTGCACTGATGAGACATAGGTTGTCAAAATGCGCATATGCAGAAGATATGTTAACAGCAAGTTCGGTATTTTGTTATTTATTACACCCCCCGCCGTAGCAGGTTGTTTATAGTGATCATGGTGTCCGTTCGTCCATTATTCCGTTCGTTATTTCGTCCGCCATAGCGTACATACTTTGTGGCGACAACTCCTCCTATAGCATTTGGTGAAATTCAATGAAGCTCTCACAGAATGTTCAGTACATATTGCCATTGTGCACCAGTTATTTGAAAATTTGATTTAATTTGAATTTTTGTTTGGTGATTTTTTTTTATATCTGGAGTCAAATGGGGGAGCGGGGGTATGTTTTTGTGAGCTTTGCTCACAGTTATTCCAGTTACCACTGGATCGATGCCTCTGCTGGTGGACTGTTAGTTCTCGAGGGTATGCAACAACCCAGTAGTAACTACGTCGGTGCTGACCTAAAAACCCACTCAATTAAAGCTTTCAATATCTAAATTTTACAAAATTTTGTTTAAAACTAAGGAGTATCTCCCTTATGCATAGCTCTGTCCTAAGATGAATTTCGGCTTTTCTATATACATTCTTTTGGTTTATTTGTTCTCTATTCGCTTTTAGACTTTTTCGGTTAGTGGACTTCCAAATGTTTTGGTTTGATCTGAATTGATGAGACATTAGTTGTCGAAATCCGCATATGCAGAAGATTAATTAACAGTAACTTCGATATTTTGTTATTTATTGAATGGTAAAATTCCATTCGTTTTGGTCTGCACACTTTAAATAAATATTTCATGATAAAAAGAACTAACAACTATCATTCATGCACAGCAAACTTATTGTTTCGTTTTGAGTAATTTTACACACTTGAAAACACAAGGAAGTGCTAAAGCAAACACTCAGTGTGTTCTTTGATATATATAAAAACATGTTACCATACCTACAATTTTGCTGTATAAATAGATCGCATTGACCTAACTTTGTTGCAGATGTGTATCATCTCAAGATGAATCTGCATTAATCTAATTAAGTGCGAGTTGCATTTTTTAACAATTGCAAAACTTTCCGAAGTATATCGTCAAACAAATACCGAATCAAAGAGGGAAAATTATGATATCAAAAGTCAAAACAACATGGCAATTCATCAAATTTAGACATCCTTACCAAGACAAAGCAAATAAACAAAAAAGAAGAAGAACACCATAAAGCTAAAGCACTAGCAGTGTGAACCCCTTCAAAAACTGGAGGTGCTAAGGAAGGGTTAGAACGATCTGCACCACGTCAGATTTGGTTCGTGTGAGATTGTTACAGTTTATAGAAACTAACCACACGTTGAATGACATATTTACATGAACGTAAAGTCATAAAGAATTATTAAGATATCCATACATTCAAGATAACCCTAAAAAATTTGAACGAAATTATTCCCACTCGTAAATTTCATGGAATGAAACGATATTTGTCATATACATAAATATGATAATACTGACCACATAATTTTAAAATTCTTTAATTACAAATTTTCAGATAGGTAAAATGACAGGACTTCAAATATTCAAACTGTCAGCCTAAAAACGAATAATCCAAAGGTAATGCCATTATCGGAAACACCATGAAACAAAGACATCACTTGAGATAGCACAGAAGAGATAATTGAAGACACACATACACAGATGAACAACACATACCCAATAACAAACCATGGGCAAGATCAGATGCACCGATAGACTAAGACCTTCGCCGTGTTGAAAGTGTCAAATCAAATCCAGAAGAGGAAAAACAATTTCACCAGTAAAGGGAAAGAACTGTTTTCATCTATGAAAATGATATCAAAAACAGTCGATTAAAGAATTAGGAAAAAAGACCAGAATAGAAAATTCAGAAAATATCATTGAAAAACTCATCGATTTAGAACTACATCCTAGAAAAATCAAAAGAGCTTATTTCCAGCTCTCAACAGCAGCATGTTTTCACCATCTGATGCGGGAAAACTGGTTGAAAACAAGTAATTTCTCTTACGTATTATAAAAGATCTGAACATGAGCTAAAATTACACAAGGAACTTTATTTTTTTTAAATCTTTTATTATTGTGTATTTAAAATAGGACCTTTCTGGAGATTTGCATCAACAAAGAGACCAATTCATCGATCTATCGTAAAAGTCATCACATAGATACTTTTATTTAGATTTTTGGTTCAGATTGCAGAAAAAATAACTTATATAATTCACTTCAAATTATGATAAACAATACAAACGGGTTTCTCGTAAAGCGGCGTCCAAGAAATACATAAAGGATTGAATCAAGCTTTTAATTCGACAGAATAAAGAAAAGTGAGTAGCAAACATCACCGAAGATGAACTAATAATGATTTACCATTATCATTATCTTTGACGAACTTTAAAAAAAAAGCAGTACGAAATCTACACTGATATTAAATACATTTTTAGACCAATAAACTAAAAGCATTTAACAAGCATGAAGTTGTGTCAATATAATGCGAAAAACACAATATTATATGTGTGAAGTGACTGACCAGATCTATAGATTATAGATGATTAAATCGGCCATATTTGTAAACTCCTTTAAAATAAGCTGTTTTGCCTTATTATACATTTCGTTTAAACAACACAACGAACCTCTATACCGTTTAGCAATGGCCTAAATTCAGGACAAATAAATGCACTTCCGGCATACGCGGCATCAATGTGCATCCATATATCTTCTTGCTGGCCTACAATATTTAATATTAACATACAAAACAGACATGTTAGAAAACAATATGATACCAAAATAATAAACATTCTATGTAATGCATACAAAGTACAAAACTACTTTTTATAATACTAATGATATTTTATTTCATCTGCAAAATGTTCCACAAAACCTATTTTTAAATCTTAACATCTGTAAATGAAGCCTTAAAAAATTGTGTGATACTTGCTTTTCAAATCGCTGTGGAAATGAAATGAAGATATTGAAAAACTCCAAAGATCCTTTTGACATAATAAGCTATAGATCATTATCACGCTGGTAATAGAATTAAAACTTTAGACTTCTCCAAATTTGATACTACTATTCCTCATAAGCAACTGAAATATCTCGGCTGTAAGATTTGATTCATAAATGTTTCTCTCGTAAGAACGGTGAATGGAGATGCACGTTCATTGCAATAAGCAGAAATAAGCTAACTTTGTGCAATTAAACTTTGAATCGAAGAAAAATATAAAGGGAAAAAAGTGATTAAAATATTACAGTTTCTGATCGACAATATATTTGTCCAGTTTCGAGGATTTACTTTTCAACAGACTATAAAAAATTCTAATGGGCAAAAACTGTGCACCTCTTATAGCCAATCTGACGAGCTGAATTCTTCGAAGTGCCTCCTCAAATTAATGTTAAACCTTAGCCCATTCCTCTGTTTTTCTTTCAAATTACAAATCAGATGCTGAACCGATAATTTCAAAAATATATAGCATATTTGTATTTGGATTACAAGCAATTTTATCCATGACATTGTTCTGCCAGTTGTAGTTATACTTGAAGATCCATACGACTTAAAAAGGGAATCGGTTACAAGATATTTGAATATAATGCAAGTGATTAAAAATTTAGAAGCAACACAAATCATATACAAAATTAGTTGTTTAAGAAGTGACTTCAGAATGACAAATGTCTTCTTCGATAAAGTCAAGCAATAAACATATTGGTTTGCCTCACATATATGATTATAATAATCAGTCATGGTCTCAAATGTGAGACACGACAATTCCACCCGAGGGTTCTCATTTTCCAGTCAGAAACGAGGCTTGCCGAGTTTCTGATGATAGAAAATGTGAAACTGAGGGTGGAATTGTCCAGTCTCACATTTTTTACCATGACTGATTATTTTTCTCACATTTCTCTGCCATAAAATCAGAAAAAATAAACATGGCCGCCGATACACGAAAATCTATTCTCCGAGACTAGGCAACGTAGCAAAAAATAAATTGCAAAATTGAAAAGATCGCATGTGTTTTGGTTTTGTACTAAAAGTACAAAACTCTGAACTAGAATCTTAAGCGTAGTTATTCATGGGTTTCTAAAATGGAGCGGTGTAAAAATTCGACGTTGCCGCACCATTCCGGGGAAGTTGTATATTTTCTGACGTTTCAATATTGTGATGTGACGATGTTTGCATTGTTCCGTCAAGGGTGGTCATGTGATGTGAGATGCATGAATCTCACATGGGTATCTCACACTGGATTCTTGTGTCACACACGTACAGAAATGTGAGAATAATCTACCTAACCTACTTTATGTGGGGGGTAATAACAAAATTACCAAATAAGACAAAAACAACGTTTTCCGTTTATCACACCAAAATTAAAGTAAATCTTGGTTCTACAGATGGCCATTTCGACATTTTGAGTGCAGATAAAGTCAAACCATTTTGGAGACCATAAATCAAAATATGAAATTCAACATAGAAAAACGTAACGAAAAGATGTCATAATTACCAAAAAAATCAATTTTACAAGATAATGAATTTCCAAGGTTTTTTATTCTATTTTCATCTTTTTTTAATTTTTTTCTGTTCGATGATTCCATCTTGTAATCTACCTGTAAATCAATTTTCGTTGAAGTTTGTCAAAGTTTAATTTTTATGTAAAATGGCAGCCATTTTGAATTTTTATGCATAAATTCCTTCCTCTCGTTTTATTGCAAATTTATACAAAATATGAACAAATACTACAGAGCGGCCTTCATGGAAATCGCAGCCTTTTGAATTTTTTTTTCATGGAATTCACTTCTGCTTATGTTGATCAGAGCCAAGTTTTATTTAAGAAATAGATTATTGCAAGCGGGCTCTATGCGAATTAGAACATGGGCAGACCTTATATTTGTCAATATTTTATACCGAGCGATAGCGAGGTATAAAATGAAGACAAATATAAGGTCTGACCATGTTCTAATTCGCATAGAGCCANCCGACTTCGTCTAGGGTGACATAAATATGATTACTTACATATTGGACCAAGCTCCATAATATTATCAAATGCACACGTAGAAGTCGTTCCCAAGGTAGAACACAGCTGAAAATAATGTACCTATTTTAAGTGGTCTATTGGCATAATTTTATGTTACGGACCTCTCTTTCACAATGAAGGGAAACACATTGTTTCATCATTAACTATTTGACATTTCAAAAATTTTTAATTCTGACAAATAGATCGGTAGATGAATACCGAAGGAACGAGTCGGAGGTAAAATCGAAAATCTAAATTCCAAGAAAACATGGCAATAATGTATAACACAAATAAACATAATTGCTATAATGATATGAGATTCAGTGTGATGCTTAACAAAGTAAGCATTTAAAACATTGCAAATGTGACTTTCTTTTAAATGATATTCAATATAAGTACTCACTTAATTTTTGTCATCTATAAACATATCATCTGCTGTTTTACTACCTAGAATATCTAACTCGCAGATCAATGTATCTCATTTTCAAATAATGATCACCTTTTATACAATCATTGTTATAATTGTCACTACAGGAGTTTTACGGTCGTCATCATGATTTGACATATTATTACAACATTTTTTTTCACAAATGAGAAAAGACATATTTGAGTAGATTTGGATTTTACTACCGAACTGACAAACATTGACTATGACAAAATCGGACTTTTTACATTGGCAGTTTGACGGGTTTAACGAGTAGAGTAGACCATGCTTACCCTTCCGGAACACCTGATTATACCTCCAGTTTTTATAGGGTCATACTGCCAGTGTTTTAATTTGCAGCGCTCTTAATCATTGTGATAATTCGTTTTACCTTTGTTAGATTGTCCCATCAATTTGTGTTAAATATGAATTGTCATGTTGTGTTTTAGTATTATTATTATTATTATTATCATAATTATTTTTGATTTTAGAAAGTCACTGTTTTTCCCGTTTTGTTTTCAGATGTATCTTGTATCTCTAAAATTCAAATCCTCAACACATGTGACACTTAATTCATGTATGCACTAACTGATTCAATTCAAATGCTTAAAACCCAAATACTTTGACGAATGTGTATAAATTGACAAGAATACAAACTTCACAATATATAGAGTAGCCGTTTATATAGTTTAAACTTACAAAAAAAGGAATAAATCCTTTTGCTTTGTCTTTTTCAATTTCTTGTCGGAAGTTTGATCCTCTTAATGATCCTTTACTGTCCGTTGGAATTTCTTTCATAGTTACTAAAGCAATTATGCCTGCCTTAGCAATGGACGAATGACCCTGAAATATAAAAATGTATTATTAAGTTTGCATAAACAACAGTGTGAATGAGTGTACGCAGGTGTGACACGGGTGTTTCTTGAAAGTATGCAATTCTAACATAAGAAACAATCTCCTCTTACTAGACTTAAATCGATTTCTTCTACAGTAAAAAGGGGGAAAACACTAATGCACAGGATTTAATCGATAGCACAAATTAAGTACATGAGGACAAAACACGTCAAAATAATGAAAACGCCAGGAAATGGACCTTTTAGCTACTGGCAAAAAAGCAATGCACTTGGCTTCAATTATGAATTTTTGCCATCTTGATTGTTCTATGTCTTCTATACTCCTTCGGCGTCAGTCGGTATCCAACTTTGATAAGATACCCAACATTTATTTTGAACATGTAAAATCTTTCCAATGCCATTTATAGAGCCCGAATGAATACATAGATATACACGTCCTAAATTTCAACATTATTTTAACTCATAATGTTTGGACATTAGAAGGTGTCATATAAGTTAATTTTTTTTCGTTATTTTGTTATTGCGTTGATCGCGGATAAGTATTGCTGAAAATCCGTGATCAATATTATTGGATACATCAACTAATCGCTCAGAGTAACTGTTTACTTTTTCGTCTTATGACACTTCTTTTTGTAATCCTGGTATAGTCAAAATAATCTTTTACTTAAAGAGTTTCTCAGAGTAAAATGATTGTCATTATTCTAAGAAAATCGTCTTTCAGAAATATGAAGCATAACTATACAATAAGTCTCCCAGACTTAATAACAATCAAACAGTGTGATGAGATGGACAACGCATTCGGATTTTCAAAACATGTCAAAACATACGTTTTCACACATACAAATGAATGCCTGTTAAGCGCACTTTTTCGTGAATATAAGTTGCGTTTTTGCAAATATTTTATACGGATTATTGAATTGATTTGCTACACAAAATATGTACGTAGCGCACTTTTTTGTGAACATAAGTTGCGTTTTTGTAAATATTTTATCCCGATTGTTATATATAATTACCTGATCAGAGCAATACGCTGTTAGTTTAGATAAAATTTCTTGTTCATTTTTATATTTTCCAAGCTGCATTAACTTTTTAACCATTTTTGCTCTGGCTGCTAACAAAGTCACCAATGTAGCTTCACTTGCAGTACCCTTCAAAATATCACAAAATTATAACAGACTGTTAGCAATAATGTGGCAGTCCATAAAGACTTACTTGTAGTTAACCAATATGGCGGTAATATCTTGAAAAAACATTAGATATCGGACAGCTACAAAAAATGTTTTCGCTTTTCAGAATAATAGGTATGGTAAAAGGTAAGTAGTTTTTATCTTATAAAATGCATTAGAAGGTAAAAATTGTGTATTATAATAATATATAGATAATAGTGTTGCGCGCAACTCTATGCAATATGAATAATGTATTGGTAAGGTGAGCTGCAAGGGTAAAATGCCAACGGTGATGAAAATCGTCTTTTTAAACCTGTTAACATTGGAAAATCCAGCAAGGTCTACGGCTGGATTTGAACCCTACTTTACTGTCATCTATGGCAACACCGCCTGCACTATGTCCAGCGCCCTAGACCACTCGGCCACCTAGGCTATATAAAAGATATAGCTTTCGGTAACCGGGTCATTCCTCCTCGTGGGAAATCTAGTGTTGTAACATAGCACACGATGAGCATTTTGGGGGTAGAAATAGATAGGAGAAGGATAAAGTTTCAACAGATAAGATACATATGGTAAATAGATAAAAATGTTGCACACAGCTCTTTGTAATGTGAATGATAATGTATTCTGAGCTGCAAAGGCAGAATAAATGATACCGAATGCCGACAGTGATGAAAATCATCTTTTTAAAACTGACAACATCGGAAAATCCGGTTACTGAAGCCATATTTTTATATAGCCTAGGTGGCCGAGTAGTCTAGGGCGCTGGACATAGTGACGGCGGTGTTGCCATTAGCAGGGGTTAAAATCCAGCCGCCGCAGACCTTGCTTTCCGATGTTAACAGGGTTAAAAAGATTATTGTCCTCACATTTGGCATTCGGTATATATTTTTCAGTCCCTGCTTTGATTTTGATTAAAATTGTAATTCAATGCATCAATTTATTGTTGCCTGTTACTGCAATTTACATTCACTGTAGTTGTTTCCTTTTGCCTTTTATTTTTAATCACTACAAAATTTTAAATTGCATATAAAAGGCATAAGAAAAAAGATGAAACAGTGTCAAAATTTAGCTCAACTTTAACACAGATGCAACAAGTATGCCACCATAATGACAAAATTTTAAAATAAAGTGAATTAGTTTGACTAAGTATAAAATATAACAATATATACAATAACAAAGTTAAGCATAAAGTGAAAGCGATGACGTTGACAAAGATTAACCACAAAGTCAACGTACTATTGATCGTGGGGTTCCAATTTTCGTGGATTTAGTGGTTCCCTAAATCCACGAAACTTAAATCCCAATGAAATGCATGCATTCCATAGAATTTTAAAGTATAGAATTTGAAACAACGAATTCAAGTACCCGCGAAACGGAAATATTTATGAAAACCATGAAAATTGATGTACGCGAATAAAAGAACTTCCACAGTATAACAAAGTATAATTCCAATTGCTATTGCAACATCCAATTTCATTGGTCAACGTCACGAACAACAAAGAAGTTATTTTATCGATGAACGTTTCTTGCCCATTAATACGCTCCGAGGAAAATAGTGCAGTATAAGCTGATGTTAAATTCAGCGAAGATATTGTTTTAGGTTCAAAGGATTGGAATTATAAGAAATAAAAGTAATTTTGGAGGAGTTTGCGGGTGTGTAAACGCGGCCTTTCACTCACAAACTTAACATAAAGTCCTTCGGACTTTATTCAGTTTGTGAGTGAGTCGGCCGCGTTTACACATCGATAAACTCCTCCAAAATTACTTTTATTCCTATAATAAACAATAATTATGACAACTTTACCACAAAGTAGAAATAAATGAAGAAGTTTGAAAATGTATTACCAAAAATATGGAAAATTTAGACAACATAATAACAAACTTTAAGAATAAAATATATGAATAAGATTATGACAAGGTTTAACCACTAGGCAAACGAGTGTGACAAAGTATACCCAAAAAGTAAACAACTATGACAACATAATGAAAAAGTTTCATCATTGAATGAAAAAACTAAATACCGAAGTTACTGTGAATTTACTTTCTGCATATGCATTTTGACAACTTATGTCTCTTCAGTGAAGATAAAATCTAAACGTTTGGAAGGCCAAAAATTCAAAGATGTTTAATTGTATAATTTAAGTGATAGTTTTACCTGAATAACACCTCCACCTTTTCCTCCAGCACAAAACAAGAAATCTTGTGGCAAATCTAACATTTGCCCTAACCAATCCATTACAGCCATTTCTAATTCCGTACAAACAGGACTTGAGGCCTGAAAGAAATCGTTGAATACTATTTAGATGACATTGCTTAGGCTATGACCATTTTTATAAAAAGCATGCCATAAGATATTAACGTTTGTGTCAATTAATTAATTCCTATTTACCAATTAAGATAACCACGATATCTGTTCACTTAACAATTTCTTGATTTATTTAATTCTATTTGCGGATGACACCGTTTTATTTGGGTATTTACTCGACAAACTTTCGATTTACTGTAAAAAATGGAATACAGAAGTAAATACAGATAAAATCAAGTTGTCGTGTTTAGAAATGGTTGGCAACCAGTCACTGATCGCTCTTACTTTGATAACAGTGAAATCGAAAACGTTGACTCTTATGTTAACCTTGGTATGTTGTTGCATAAAAATGGGAAATTCAAACACACGCAGAAACGTTTAGCACAACAAGGGTCTAGAGGTCTATCTAACGACTGAAAGAAAGTGTTTCCTGTACAACAGTATATTTGGGGATTTCACCGTGGTCGACGGTGACATTGACCAAATACATCATCGCTTTTGAAGATCAGTGTTGAATTTGGGAAAAATTTACCTACATCTTTTCTCTATGGTGAGCTCAGCCAATTTCCTACGTCTTTTTTTACGACGACAAAAACTTTTTGAAATATTGGTTTCGTATATTGATTTATAAACCTAAAATTGTGTATGACACTTATACTCTTTTATACAATGACGCAATAAGTGGGAAAAATAATTGGGCGTCTAATGTTTGTGAATTGGCTTAAATTTTGTGTGGTTATCCCAGGACCAGACGAATGTATCTTTTGAAATAGCGTATTGAAGATCAGTATTTCCAACAATGGTCATTATCAGTCAGTGAATGTGAAAAATCAAGTGTTTATAAAAATGTGAATTTAGAATTTTGTACTGAAAAATATTTAAATTTTGATATTGATGTAAACTTACTTATAAAACTGCGTAGTGGTACACTTAGTTAGGTCGTTTGTAAACACGCCTTGAGATTTGCGCATATGTCATTGTTGCAAAATGAAAGTGATACTTTGTTTTAGTCTGTCCTGCGTATAGACCAGTTAGAAATTCATAGTTGTCCAAATTCACATAAACTAGAATGCCTGTTGCAAGGTTCTTCAGAAAGTCTAACGAACAAGTTATGTAAATTTCTTAAGTCAGCATGCAAAATACGATATAACATCCTTAACTGATATACATATGTTGTATTTTGTTCTCTGTTATCAGTCATTGATTATATATGTATATGTTACAGGTCAAATTGGAATCCAGGAGGATCCGGAATCCTCCTAGGGCAAATTGGAATTCTAATTTCTCTTAGGACAAATTGGAATTCTGATTTGCCCTGGTTTTTTGCGGTTCTCAAATTTCGTGATTTCAAAATTGTTTGATTTTATTTTCGTTGGACAAAAAAAAATTGCGCTTCCTGATCATTTACTGTATAAAGTGTCATATAAAATATTTTTCGCGGTATGCAATTTTCGCGACATCATAATAACAGTGAATAAAGTAAAAGTTAAGTCTTCGCGACAATAACCACTAATACGGTACTTTAAGGTGTTCATGTTGGAAAGCTAAAATTAATTGTTCTAGAAAATGTCACAAGAGCAATTTGAAGAAATGTTGCAATGAATAGGTTGAGTTTAAGAAAAAATTGTAAAATAAGTTGTACTTGTAACTGTTTAATCTGCTAATACTGACATAGTTTTCCATAAATAAATATTAGATTTTATTGTTTGTTTATTTTAATTTAGCTAATAAATGAATCTTAACAGGTTTTAAATAATAGTAAGATCCAGAATCTTCCTATCAATAATATCTAGTATGATTCTAGATCGTCCTAGAAAATCAGTATGATTCAGAATCATCCTAGGGCTAATCTGGATATCTCAATTTGTCCTAGTAGAAATTGGAATTCCAATTTACACTGGATTAAAACCAGGGAAAATCAGAATTCCAATTTGTCCTAGGAGGATTCTTGATCCTCCTGGATTCCAAATTGCCCTGTGACATATATATAGTGATTGCTATAGTAGGTACAATATACTTACGCAAATAAAGTCATTCATTCATTCAAATTAACTGTCAACTTTGTAAAATTAGAGCGTCCCCATCAATAAGTAATTTTGATGAGCAGCAACGGCAAAAACATTTTAAACATGCACCGCACATCGTAATTGCTTTAGACTGGTTAAACTGTATCAGTCTCAAAGTCTTTATAATACTAAAATACCGAAATTATGAATGAATATTGCATTTGTACAGTAGACATAAATTGTCGAAATATCCATATTCACAGCAACTTCGTGATTTTGTTATTTACATATTGTTTAATTTTGTGTCTTGTCTGACTGTCAATCGACTAATTCCTTTACTAGTATTGAAACTTAGAATACCAAAATTGCCATCAAGATGTCTCGTCAGTTCAGATAACCATCATTATACGCATTTCTTCTTTTTTATTTCGCTAATTATTACAAAACAGATTAATTTGTACAGCGTATATTGTATTAACATTGCTGCCATGTTATAATTATTACTTGTCTATGTTGTAAAGTCTCTCATAATTCTTTTAAGAATGGCACATACTTTTTTTAATCTTGTTTTATATGAATATTGAGTTTTATTATGTAATGTATGTGGTAAGACTTAAATAAACTATTTGAACTTGAACTGAACTTGTCAATTGCAGGGAGAGGGCTTATAATATTGTTATTATAACTTGTGCCCGATCCCTTTGTTTTGAGCAATCAAATATGTTTAATTCAACAACCATCAAACATTTAATCCTTTGAAAGAGTCGATAGAGAACAAATATCATATTGAGCCTATAAGCAATACCAATTTGTCTATTCTTTACATGTCATTCTTGAGTTTTATGATATTTCTACACTTCTATAGTGTTTCAAGGGAGACGTTATACCAAAATTCTTGCCAACACTCGCTAAAACAGTTTTACAAGTTGAAGCAAAAATAGGTCTATTCAAATTCATCAGTAGCTATTGCAAATTGATTAAAGTATAACTTATCCAAGTGTGACTGGTCATTGTCCAGTCTCTATTCATCAGAATACAGTAGCTATTGGATCAGTTTCAATAGACCTATTTTTCTGTCAATTTGTAAAAAAGATTTAGCTACTAGAAAGAATTTGGTATAAGGTCTCACATTAAATACAGTAATTATGTTACTTTGCATTTTATACGTTTTCAGATCAATATAGAAATTCTCGCAGACTGTCCCGGAGACATAGACTCAACAAGCAGAGGAATCGACTCAGTGGTTTTAACAAATAAGATACCGAAACACTGTAGATGGCCATTTCTGCAACAATACAGATAAAACAAACATAACCAAACACTCATGAAGGGTCGATGAGAACAGATAGAATAACTGACATTAAAGTAACACCAAAATCAACTATGACTGAGGTGTGTCCTTTGTTTTATATAATTTCTTCATTTAAGATTTTGTAACTTTTCAAATGATGGGTTTAGCATTGAAGGCCAAAGAAGTATAGATTCATATTTCATAATGTGCTCAGACTTACAATTGTATCCTTTTATAATTCAGCAATTTGTTTTATCAAAAAATGAGTTTCCACTTATACAAGCATATATACTTCTTTTACAATTAGTGATGCAAACACATTTGTAATTCATATAAATACATTGTATCATGATGCTCTAAGATCCTATTGCCTTTTTGGTTTCTACCAGCTGTTAAACACTCTTCCAAGTTTGTTATTTGATTTAAACTCAACAGACATAAGTTATCGAGATGACCATCTACAGAAACTAAATTTACAGTAACTTCGGTATTTTGTTAGAAAATAACTTACCCATGAAAATCCTATATTTCCAAGAGCATCAGATAGAATATCTGCTATTACAGCTGGTGATGAATTTCCACCCGGATAATATGCATTAAATTGTGGATGGTGCCAATGAGCGACCTTAAAATAAATAAAATAATGTTGTCAAAGATTTGTTTTTCAAGTATTCAATGTTATTGCCGATCTGTCAAATGTATAACTTCAGCTCTATCATGAAAGACAACGTTTTGTCATAGTCCTAACAAAGATGTCATTGCTATCATATTTATCGATGCCGAATCGGCGAACACAAGGCAAATTTCTTTTGAGATCTCGATTTCATATGAAGACCGAAGGTATCACATCAAGCCCGTTGCTTAGCATTGTGATGTTTCTCGAGAAAGTTTCAGCAAATTGTCTGTTGCCAAAAAGTGAAGATTGCATTCATTGGCTTGATGGTACCGATGAAGCTCGGCTTGAATGTAATTGAAAATGTACGAGTGCGTGGTTCTGTGGAAAAACAATAAGATGTTCGCTGTTTAATTTGAAAATAAAATAGATTTCAGATAAATGCTACTTTTTGAAAATATGTGTTACTTATCTCATTTATGAGAAATAAATAATAATATAAATTTTAGCTAAAGTAGTAAACGTAGCGTATTTGATACAGTAATAGTTAGCGTTAACAATTCATCAATGAGCACAGAAATCATCTGCGAACCCTTCAACATCGCAGAAAAATTATCCTTAATTGAGCTTGAAAAGATAAAACCTTGATAATTTTCATGCTTTCTAATTTTTTTCCATTTAATTTATATTTATGTACTATTTTTATTGTCAGATTAAATATTCTTGTGAAATGCTTGTATCTTGCCTTAAAATCTGTGGTGACAGTGCTTTTAAGACCGATTTAAATCATGTACTATCATGCTTTCAACATTTTTATGCGTAGTTTTGCTAAATACGTGCAATGTTATTTGTCTGATCACAATACCACAGTTAATTCTTGAATCTCAAAAAGTTCAAACGATTGACGACCTAAGAATGAAACAAACCCTTTTTCTAAAGCTAGGTTTACACCGCCGATCAGACCAACTCGATCAACTCGACCATGCTGTTTTATCCTGATCAACGTCATAAAATTCATTGATCGAGCTAGCTCACGATGTCCACTCAACCTTTACCCGATTTAACACGACTAACACTCGACCATTCTCGATCTCTTTACGATTCACGTACAACTTATGCTCGACCCTCATTCGACCAACCAGACTTTGTCAGCTGGAGCCAGACCATAAACCGATTTGTCTGATTAAGTAGACCTGGTCGGGAGAAGATCGTGAAATTGTCGAGTGTGCTCGAGTTTTATCCTGTCAGTACGTTTGTATATATGGGGTAAAACATGAAAATTCAGGGAACAGTTCAGCATGGTGGTAGAGCAGCAAAATTTGCCCCTATGGCTATGATAACTATGATAGATATAGAGTAGCAGAGAAGGCGGATCTGACACAGAAGGCGCGTATTTTGGTTTAGACAATAGCAAATGCTTCGAAGTCATCATAATAGAGGAAAGAATGTTCGCTTTCACATACTAGCAGGTCATCCTCCTCATTCGTCAGAATGCGACTGTTCGATTTTCCTGTCATTAAATGTAGGACTAATCTGATATATAAAACAGAAGACATATCATCACATGCTATGGATGGTAACTAGATTTAAAGTAGTTTCCATGTATAGCTGTAAACCTGCATTCTGTATAAAAAATCTGGTTTTAGAAAGTGAAAATTGAATTAAAGGCCTCTGCGCGTCATCCTTTTATTCTGCTAGTAGCATGCACATTCTGATATTCTTTTCTACAATCCTGATATAGCCAAGTTGAGCTCTTGCCATTATTTTGTGTCCATTTTCCACGAACTTTGCATTCAAATATATAATACCCAGAAACCACAGAGTCATGATAAACCTCGATTGGTTCAATGTGAAAAAAACCGCTTCTAATCAAATATAACCGCCAACTGGGAATTAGATCTTATGGGAAAACTCATTCAAACGTTACCTCTGAAACACCTAAACCAATTAGACCAAACTTGGTACAATTGCCAAATGATGGTTCCTTTTCAAAATAGTGTCTGCCATATCGTCAGCTAATAAAACTTGACCGCCAAAGGGGACAAAGTTAAAAATTGTACCAGAAGGATTTTCGCTGGACCAATTGCAGCCTCATTTGGTCAAAATAGTCCTTGGATGTTCCAATTTCAAACTAGTGTCTATCTTGTCTGCATGCAATCCAACGGGGAACATAATTTAATATTCGACCTTACTTAGGCATTCCAAGATCTTCTACTCTGAAATTACTTTGCCAATTGGCCAAAATTGAAAATAATAGTCCTTGGCTGATCCGACTTGAGATCGTATCTGGCAGATTCTCATCATATCAAAGATGATCATCAACCAAACTTGATCACAATAGTCATTGGGGTTTATTGGATGGCTCCTTTAAAAACTGAAGAAATGTCCTAGTGAGACAATGAGGCTCTTATGATATTGTGAAAAGATGACATGCTGTCGTGTTTAATCGAGTAAAGGTCGTGAGTGGTCGAGTAAAAGTCGGATACAGGTCGGGAAAAAATCGAGTAATGGTCGGGAAGATCTTGTATAGAAAAAAAGGATGAATCGTGTAAGTCGACTTATGATCGAACACTGATCGAGTTGGTCTGGAAGCGACTCGGCATAAATCGAGAAGCGAATGAGTTAAAGTCGGGTAGAAATCGGCATGATCGGCTAAAATTTTGAAACTCGATCAAGACCGATCCCTTTTCGACCTCTTCGCGACTACCTCGATCAGACCCCGATTGATTCCCGACCTGTTCTCGACATATAATGCACACGACCTCTTCACGATATTTTTTGACATGTCAAAAATAATCGGGAACACAGCTCGAGTTAAGCAGAGTTTGTAAGATCGTCCCGATTTGGTTAGTAGACCGAATACGAGCATTCAAGATCAGTGTCCCGATCTATGAATATTCATAGATCGAGTTCGGTCGAGTTGCTTTGATCGGCTGTGTAAACCTACCATTACTTGTTACGTCGATATTCTTGGAGTTGTAATTACTCAAATCCTTGCATCTCACACAAATTTAAAAAAACTTATTAGAGAAACTAAAACACGAGATAATAGTTTTACATTGCTTTCATTGAACCTTCCAATTTACGGGCAATTCTCGAATAATGCCTTTAAAATACTTCAATATCGAGACTATCGTTAGAAGCTGTATACGATTAAAATGACAATTAATGTTTTCTATTTTTAAAAAAAATGGTACGAAATACGTGTACTGATAAATTATTACCCCTGGCATTATAACTCTTTCTATATCAGCAAAAACATCTTCCCATTTATCTGGTTTTTCTGGTGCATGGTCAGGCATAAGTTTCCTTATATAACCAGGCTCCACTTCTGGATAAGGTCTTCGATTCCGAATAGTTTTCATGTAGTCAGCAACATAATCAATCATCTGTTTTCCTCTCTTTCGAAACTCCTCTGGATCCATTTAGTACCTGTTTAAACATTTTTCTTTTAAATGAGGATTGAAAAATACATTTAATTGATTGAAATCCATCTAATCTAGACACTGTCCTCCTGTTTACATCAAGTAAACAAAACATATCCAGCTAATTTTGGTTCCGCGGATGCCGATTTTTTTTTTTTTTTTTTTTTGCGATCTGTACCTCTAAAGTACTGATAAAAACCACTTTGGCATACCAATAATCAAAACATGAGAAAACTGACAGGGAAAAAGTAATCTATTAAAAGGACCAAATTCAACTGATTTAGAATGTCTAAATTAATTTTAGATATTTTTTCAAATATTTTTTTCCGGACCACGAAAACAATCTTGTTTTTTCATTGAAGCATGAAAATTGCAGCACATAGTGTTTTATTTGGGTATATACTTCCAAGTGTTTTATACAATAACATGATATTAAACAATACCATGCATCCACCGGAAGAACGAAATTTTATTGCTTGGAAAAATAAATTACTATTTCTACATAACGTATTCAGTTACCAACAAAAGATAAAAATAAACTGCTACAATTGCCGAAAGCCACAACCAACATGCGAACTGCACTAGACGACAAGAAACTAACAGAATTACCATACAGAGTTGTAAAAAGCCGAAGTCCAAGAGACAAAAAGACAAATCCGGTGGGAACCACCAGAAAAAAATTGTCGACTGCAATGGTCCTGACTTGGTACTGCCATTTCAGAAGAAATGGTGAGTTAAACCGGTTTAATGGCTAGCCAAACCTCCCCTTCCATTGCGGTAGTTTCCGATAGAAACTCAACAGCAATTGATATTGAAGGTCGTAGACAGTTAAAAGAAATGATCATCCCAGTATTAAGTAAAAGGAATCTTGAATCAGAGATGGATCGAAACTTCAATTTTTTTCACACGGGACTGATATCTATTATAAAACTTTTTTTTAATGATCGTATGAGACGGAATTTATTTGAGTCTTGATTAATAGGGCGGTCACGGAGATAAATATGTCTAATAAGAAAGTCTGTATAATTTGTGCTAGCTCTCGCGTAATGAATCAGCTGTGAAACATATACTCTGTAAGCGGGAGAAGCTGGAATATTACTGTCCATGTAAGGGAAATTGATAATTTTGAAATTGAAATCGTCTCTTTTGTCGTACATTTTAGTACTGAGATGGCCATTATCGTTAAATTCGAGATGTAAGTACAAAAAGATGAAAATCTAGTGAGTTCTGTTGTTTCCTTTATCTCTAGTTCTAGTGGATATATCAATGGAAAACCCATTAATATATCAGATAAAGAAAAGTTATTTGCCTTTTTGTCTCATGGACTTTGACTCTTGACAACTCTGTTCGGTTACTGTTATTATCCCAATTTACAAACGTAAATAACGATAGGATAACGGGATAACAGGACTTGGCATCGGCACTAGCAAAAGCTAGCAGTAGGGTTAAACCGGTTTCTGGGTACCCAAACTTCCACTTTTTCTTTCTTGTTTCCCTGTAGTTTCAAAACATAACAATGAAACCCAATATAGGTAGACTACTTACTCTAGAACCACTAAAACAAAAGAATAGGACAAAACGTAATTTAGAAGTGCTCGTCGCTAAACTGTCGGCTAGCTCACTGGTAAAAAAACTGTTGCACTAAGTTTAGTTCTCCAAATGACGATTCTACTACCCCATCAGTTTTTGCAAGAGCGATTGAATAACGTATGAAATTAGCAAAACCAAAAACCATAACTGTATTGCTTGCAAGGGGAACAGTGTTGTGCAAAATTCTGTCTTATCTACTTTTGGTGCATTTTCGGAAAGAGAAAAGGAACAAGTAATTTTACAGTGTTCAAGTATGACCGATACCAATATTTATGAATTCTGAATTTTTTATGTAAAAAGGGAGCCCATTTTTGATATCAGTAAACGGGATTTTTCAGAAATTCGATTTTTGATATAATTTTTTTATTTATAAAATATTTTCTAATTAAAAAAAATCTCATTTCATAAAATCGCTTTTTGATATCAGAACATCAAGTTTTTCTGAGGTATTATAAAATCGATTGTTTTATTCGGAAAATCTTTTTTCTATATCGGAATTTTTTTTTTTACATCAGAAATTCGTTTTATTGATGTCAAGAATTCATTTTTTTATGTTAAATAAAAATTATTTTCTTGATATCAAACAATATTCCCTGGTATCATATCAAGAAAAAAATAATTTTCGATGTCAAAAATCGATTTTATGGTATCTCAAACAATTGATTTTCTGATATCAAAAATATTTATCATATTTTTTTATATAATCTTGTCAAGATTATCTGAAAACGAGCTTTTAAAAAGATCAATTTAAAAAAAAGATTTTAGATGACCTTGAAGTCCTTGAAATCATTTCAACACTTGATAGAATAGCTTTCTCAAACATCTTAATAAGTAAACATTGCTTGGTAAAAGTTTTTAACCGAAGTACATTCCTTGCGCATAATTTTGTTAGTGAAAGGCTTGAAAAGAATAACTTTTTAATTTTACTACATTTCCCCTAATTTCAAAATTTAAAATATTCAACGATTTTTGCTGGTTCACTTTATTGCCTTATACAACCTAGGATAATTCTATATGAATTGACTATGTATACATTTTCTGACAAATCTACTAATTTAACTTCCATAAAACACTTCACATCAAGCATGACGAACATTTCACTTATATAAAATACTTGCAGACTTGTTTTGATAATAACTTTATACTTGACTGGATATAATTATATAATAAAGATTACTATATAAATTTAATAAATATAATTAACTTCAGAGTACAAATGAACTCTTCAATATAGTTAGATAAAAAAAAGTTTACTGCTTCCCTCGTCGCTATGTAGACTTTCTTCTTATAATACCTTTTAATGAAATGTACTTCAAGAGATTACATAATTTTATTATTTACTCCATATATGTCAACTAAATAGTTTATAACTCCTCCTCGTGCAAAGATCTGTCAAAAACGTAATTTACAGTAGCTTTGGCGTTTAGTTTCTTACTTACAAATGTTAGCCCATGCGGGTCTTTCTACCTTTAATACTAGTATGTGAAAATTTTGTACAAATTTTATACAAAAGTTCGTAAACAGGAGATAAAGAAGTAACTTTTAAAGCCAGCTCCATTTTTTTAAATTTCAATTTGAGTTTTATATAGATGGTATCCTTCATTTTACATTCCTCAGTTTAAATTATATATCAACCACTGATACAGCATCATCAGCATTATACCTTGACTTAGCATACCTGGACATATTGATAACAGATCTGGACATATTGATAACAGAACTGGACATCTGGACCTGGATATATTGATAAAAGATCTGCACGTCTGGACCTGGACATATTGATAACAGATCTGGACATCTGGACCTGGACATATTGAAAACAGATCTGGACGTCTGGAGCTGATGCTAGGGGCCGTTTTGAACTTACTATGAGGAATGAGCATAGCTCATTGTTGACTTCAAGATGAAGAACAACTGTAAAAGTTGTTCCATTGCTTGTTTTTCCCATATTTGAGGAGGTTTTGTCTCATTTGCTTTTACTCCATAATACCTTCATTGCTTATATTGATAACAGATCTGGACGTCTGGACCTGGACATATTGATAAAAGATCTGGACGTCTGGACCAAGAAACATTGATAAAATATCTGGACGTCTGGACCTGGACATATTGATAACAGATCTGGACGTCTGGACCTGGACATATTGTAACAGATCTGGACGTCTGGACCTGGACACATTGATAACACATCTGTACTTCTGGACCAGGACATATTGATAAGATTCGGACGTCTGGATCTGGACATATTGATAACATCTGTACGTCTGGAAATGGACATATTGATAACAGATCCGGACGTCCGGACCAGGAAACATTGATAGCAGATCTGGACGTCTGGACCAGGACATATTGATAACAAATCCGGACGTCTCGACCAGGACATATTGATAACAAATCTGGACGTCTGGACCAGGACACATTGATAACAGATTCGGACGTCGGGACCTGGACATATTGTTAACAGATCTCGACGTCTGAACCTGGACATATTGATAACAGATCTGGACGTCTGGAACTGGACATATTGGAAGCAGATCTGGATGTCTGGAAATGGACATATTGATAACAGATCTGGACGTCTGGATAAGGACATATTGATAACAGATCTGGACGTCTGGACCTGGACATATTGATAACAGATCCGGACGTCTGGACCTGGACATACTGATAACAGATCTCGACGTCTGGACCTGAACATATTGATAACAGATCTGGACTCTGGAACTGGACATATTGAAAGCAGATCTGGACGTCTGGACCTGGACATATTGATAACAGATCTGGACGTCTGATTTGGATATTGATAACAGATTTGGACGTCTGGGCCGGGACATATTGATAACAAATCTGGACGTCTCGACCTGGACACATTGATAACAGATCCGGACGTCTGGACCAGGACATATTGATAACAGATCCGGATGTCTGGACCTGGACCTATTGATTACAGATGTGGACGTCTGGACCTGGACATATTGATAACAGATCTGGACTTTTGACTTGGATACATTGATAACACATCTGTACGTCTGGACTAGGACATATTGATAACAGATCTGGATGTCTGCACCAGGACATATTGATAACAGATCTGGACTTCTGGACCTGGAAATATTGATAACAAATGTAACAGAGGGGATAACAGGAAACATCTAGAATGGCTGAAAATTACAGTCACATGCCAAAATCTGCCAGGGAACTACACAGGAAAAACACAAACAAGACACAGGACAAACGTGAACAACGATAGGAACTCGGGACAGCCGGACTTGGTACCGGTACTAGCAAAAGCCAGCAGTAGGATTAAACCGGTTTATTGGTACCAAAGCCTCCCTTTTATCTGTCCCAATCCCTATAGTATAATAAACATACGAATAAAACCCAATGCAGGTAGACTACTAACTCCATGACCACAATCTTGAAAGGAGTGAAAATGACAATACGTGGGTTTGAAAGATGGGTCAAGGAGTGTTCGCCGCTAAACTGCTGGCTAGCTCAAGGAGCCTAGTCTGTTGGTAAAACACTGTCATACTGCGGTAGAAAAATAGAATTCAAAACTTCCCGAAGGGTTTGGTCAAGAATCATCATACATTTCAGTGGAAATCGGCAGTATCAGTGAGGGGTAGGTATGTGTGTAAAATTTTCAGGTTACTAGATCTCAAAGCTAAATTTACGGATGCAAGAAGAGTATCTTGTCACATAACGAATGTAGGTTACGTCCCAGCTTTTCTGGTTCTTTAATCAGTTTTTGGCATTTTTTAACATTTCCGTAAAAAAATGAGTATTAGAATTACCCATAGCAATAAGCTGTTTGCGAGTAACGCCATATTTTATGGAGGGGTATTACCGCCACCAGAGAAATTATATGCTGTAAATTTTATCTTCTCTTTTTATTGTTTTCACTTTCCTTATCCATAGTTCTGTATTTTCTATATTCTATATTCTATATTGTAGATTTTATAATATAAATTTATCATATTTTATATTCTTTCTTTCAATGTTCCTATTTCATCCGTACTTCTGCAGTTTTTATATTTTATATTATTGTTTCTAAAAACTCAATTTGTTATATTTTATGTTCTTTCTTTAAATGTTCCCATTTCCATGCTTTGTTCATTAAGTTCTAAATTCTTCTTTCACGACATTATATCTACCGTGTTAATTTCGAAAAATTTCATGTTTTATAATTTGAAAGAGAAGTGTTCAAAGTAAGTATTCATTGTGCAACATTCTTTCTTTTATATTTAACTTTTGTCTTTGTATTTTCATGCAATTTTTGTTTTTATGTGCTTAAAATAAACGTGGCGGAAAAAACGCGTATGATTGAATTATGACAACAGATGGCGTGAGTGTTTCTGTGACAGCTTTTCATCCACCAGCAGATTCGTCCACGAACGGGACTTTATACGGACATCATGTATATTATTGTGTATTTCAAAGACAATTTTTAATATGACGCAACAAAATGACACTTTTAAGGCAGTGAAATTAAAAAGCCTTTCCATTTAAGTGAGAGTGAATCGTTGAAAACTTGAAGGGGATCGTCCATGATTGGAAGCGATAATAGACTTTACTAACCTGCTAAATACTGCTTACGTGACGAGGGAAACACTGAAATAAATCACCTTGAATCGGGAAACAGGGGTTTTTTAAGAGTCTTTGTTAACCCCCCCCACTCTCTCGTAAAACGGGAAAGTTGAGATTTTGGGAATTAAAGGACCCCCATTGTAATCTCCTATAAAAAACACCAGAAGTTTTATAAGCCAGATGGAAAAAAACTCCCATTTTGTACAATATTGAACGAAATTTTCATGCTACCCAGAAATGTGTTTTTAATAATAGAGGGGGGAAGACGGGACCCACATGATTTTCGGGACTTCCGAATTTCCCATTTTCAACTTCGGAAAATCGGATAACACCAGCTCTCTGGGAGCCCAAAGCTGAAGTCCGGAGCCCAGTGAGTGGGACCCGGAGCAATAGTTTGGAGCTCAGAGACATAGTGTTGGAGTCCTGTGCCCTTTTGTTGGAGCCCGGAACCCTAGTGTTGGAGCCTAGATCTCTAGTGCTGGAGCTCGGAGCCCTAGTGTACGAGCCCGGAGCCAACAAAGAATGAAATATTAATGCATGTTGTATCGAGAAGGACCAATTGAAAAAATATTAATGAAGAAATAAATAAGTAAATAAAATCAGTACAAAAAAGGAGCGTTAGCGACATTAGCGTCCTTTTCGACTGGCTTAGCTGTAGATTTCTTAGCTGC
>MJUU01015380.1:67620-79547 GCA_002080025.1 Modiolus philippinarum | reverse complement strand
CATCTTTTTAATTATGGGAGAAAAAATTCTGAAACTAATAGTCAGAGTTCGTATGAGTGCATTCAAAAGATATATGAAGAGAGAAATGTGAAAAAATTAAATTTGGATTTTTAATTAATTTTTTTAGTGGGTCTATAGAAATCAAACGGACAATAGTACTAGATCATATTGCATCGCCATTTTGATTTGTCGAATTTTGTGGGAGTTATGGGACTTTGATTATTTCCACATTGTTATACAATGGCAAATTGTTATACAATGGCAATTCTTGTGGACGCAACTCCTCAGAAACCGCTGGTCAGAATTCATTCAAATTATACAGGATTGCTAGTCACCATTAGTACTAGATCATATCGCATCGCCATTTCAATTCGTCAAATTTTGTGGGTGTTATTGGAATTTGATTATTTCCACATTGTTATACAATGGCAAATCTTGTGGACGCAACTCCTCAGAAATCGCTGTTCAGAATTTATTCAAATTTTACAGGATTGTTAGCCACCATCAATACTAGATCATATCGCATCCTCATTGTGATTTGTTAAATTTTGTGGGAGTTATGGGACTTCGATTATTTCCACATTGTTATACAATGGCAAATCTGGTGGATGCAACTCCTCAGAAACTGCTAGTCTGAATTCATTCTAATTTTACAGGATTGTTAGTCGCCATATGTACTAGATCATATCACATCGCCATTACTTAATGCATACTACAACATAGGAAGACTGTGGACACATCTCGTCATAATCCAATTAAGGGATTTTGCTGAAATTTTGCTTGGCTATTTGCCACCTAATGCAGTTGATCATATCTTGCTGCCATTTTGATTTGCAAAATTTTACATGAGAAATTGGACTTTATCGACTTTACTGCAGCGGCGGGGGACATAGCTACGCGTAGCAGTCTTGTTCGATCAAATTTTGATGTGGTCCAATAGTGCAAATGGTTTGAGTTGACCATGGACAGGTGTATCATGCACTCTTGGCGCAGCAGCTTACTTTCTAGTGATGTCTATCTTTGACATCCACAATAATGTATTATAATGTGGCCTAAATTTGTATTACATTACAGGAAGAATAATTTTCTAGTGATGTCTGTCTCCGTCATTGATTATAAATATGGCCTGATATTTGTATTACCTCACAGGAAGTATAATTTTCTTTTGAATTCTCTCTCACATTCACAAAAAAGAACTAGAAGTGGTGACATCAGAAATGATGGCCATCCCCACACTTCCATGCTTGACACAAAAAAAGAGTTCCACTGACAAGCTCACATGTGAAAAATCTGAATGCTTATTGCACATCTGCAGACTATATGCAACAATTCTATTACAAACTTAAATCCATAAATCCAAAAATGTAGGAGGAGTTCCACTGACAAGTTCACACATGTCAAAATTGACATCTTGTGGCCTCTTGTTTGCACCAAGACCAATAAAAAAAATCCTAAAGCTTATTGCGCATCTGCAGACTATATGCAGCAGTTCTATGAAAAAATTGAATCCATAAATCCAAAAATGTAGGAAGAGTTCCACTGACAAGCTCACATATGTCAAGATCTACATCTTTGGGCCTGTTGTTTGCACCAAGACCAATATCAAAAATCTGAAAGCTTATTGCACATCTACATACTATATGTAACAGTTCTATGACAAAAATCAAATCAATAAATTCAAAAATGTAGGAAATATTCCACTGACAAGCTCACATGTGTCAAAATTGACAACTTTGGCCTCTTGTTTGCACCAAGACCAATATCAAAAATCTGAAAGCTTAATATTGCACATCTGCAAGCTATTTTCAACAATACTATAACAAAATAAAATCTATAAATCCAAAAATGAGGAAGGAGTTTCACTGACAAGGTTCGACATCTAATGGACAGACAGACGAACAGATGGATGGGACAACAATATCCCGCATTTTCAACAGAAAAGTGTGGATATAATTATTTTAATGTGGCCTGACATTGTATTACCTCACAGGTAGAATTCTTTTCAAGGGACTTCTGTATTTGACAACTACAACAAAGAATTATTTCAATGAAACCTGACTTTGTATTACCACACAGTAAGAATATTTTTCTAGTAACTTCTGCATCTGACAACCACAGCAGAGTTATTTTAATGTGGCCTGATATTTGCTTTACCTCACATCCTGTTATAAGGTTTAATCCTGATATCTGCGAAATGAAATATCTGATGCTTTTATCCTAAAAAAGGTCCAATCCCTCAGCAACAAAGAAATGTTTAATATGGCCTGACATTTGTATTTCCCCACAAGTAGTAGCTACTTTTTATTGAATGAATTCTCTCTCTGAAATCTACAACATATTGCCTGACATTTGTAGCTATTTTTTATTGACTAAATTTTCTCTGACAGCTGAAACAGAATTATTTTGATATGGCCTTACATTTGTATTCAGTAGACACATGCCTAATTTCTATTCATGGAATATATATTGATCTGAATTATTTTGGATAAAATTGTCAACATGTAGGAATCTTTTATAATTCAGAATTGTATCCTGTAATGGCTTGATCTTTGCATTTGAAACTAGTGTTTGCAAAATATTACACTTGGTTAACATGTTCTTATTATGTTCATTCTCTGATTTTTGGGATATATATATTTTTAGATTACCTCGGTAAAACTAAGGATTTCATTTTGTGATTACTTTCTTTTTACAAGACATAGATTTCAAGGTTCATGCCTGATATTTCTAAACTTCAATATTTCTTTGTTTTATTTATCATAGTAAACTACATACTTCCTGAATATATTTGATTACCTTATTTTGGTGTTGATATTAAATTATTGACAACTTGCTATATTTTTATATGCAAAAATGAAAACAGCAAGACAATTTTCAAAGTTCAAATACTGGGGATATTATACTAGCAGCTAGCTTATTTTTCTGAAGTTTTAATCTTACACTTACTGAAATAAATAAATAAATAATCTTTATTTCAAGAGAATATACTACAATGAATTCAGAAAAAGAACAGCTTCACATTGATAAGATTCAGTCCTTTTTATCACTTGATAATTTTTTTCTAATATAAAACTTTTTTTAATCTGAATTTTATGTTGCATTAACATTAAAAAAATATGTTGAAAATTAATTTCCATCACCTTCACATTTTATTACAGGCGTGAAATATGACATGCCTTTTGGTGGGAAACTTATTGACATTTATGATGTATAATCATAACCATGATAATTGGTTTTATAATAGTGTTTTATTTACATAACAGATTTATTGACAAATAATACCAAACACTGTAGACTGGACATTGATTTTAGGATGTTTTACAAATCAGGATAAAGCCATGCCATTGATTGTGAATTTTATGACATGTTTTTGTAACGACATCATTGCTTCATTTGTAACTTGATTGCTTAAAACAACCCAAAGTGCTAATATCTTCCATAATGGTTATGTTTTGTAGGAATGGTAGGGTGCGTTTGATTGGTTAAGTGGTTTATTGATTGGAGTAATGGTTTAATGAGTTGTGATTTACAAAGATGAATGGATATCAAAGAATACCATCTAGTTCTTGATGTTTCATTTGACTTTAGAAAAGGATAGAGAATTACAGGTAAGTTTAGAATTGAATTATTGGTTTATAAACATGTTGATTTTCAGCGGTGGAAACTTATAATTTTACTTTTAGCATAATTTGTCAATAATCTTTAAAAGGTTTTAAAAATCACTTAAATAAAGTTTATGATTTAATCTAAAGGAAAACAGTTTTTGAATTAGAATGAACAATTAAAATGGTTATTAAAAAGAATGATTTCTACGTGATGGATCCCACATATAAAAGTTATAGTACTGTAACAGGCATTTGATACACTCCATTAGCTGCACTAGTGGCATACTCCTGTAGATCCGTTTACAGACTGATACAGTATGGTGCCATATTTTATGTGAAATTGAACCTTAAAAAAAACATTGTGAAGTTGTTCCTCGCCAGATTTGATGAAATTTGTTTCAGAAGACAGAGAATTGTTTAAATTCATTTATATATTTGGGTTAAATTTTTGCTATGCCCCATTTTATTTTCTTACAATTTAAGAACTAAGTAAAAATACTTATCTCTCAATTTCGGTTAAGTTACAACTAAAATGAAATTGTAAAATATTTCATTTGTGATTAAATCGTGACATACTAAAATTTTATAAAAATAAAACTTTGAACAAATAAACATTAAAATCTGTATAATTAATGATCTTTTGAAACAAACTTCATCAAAATTCGTTGGGAAATAACTTCTAAATGATTTTTTGAAAAAAGATGTGATTTTATATGAAATATTAGTTTGGGCAACAATTAATTTTCTAATTCATGCTCACTGCCCATATCTATACTAATTGTGTACTTGTTATAACTCAAATTACTGGTAAAAGAAAGAAGATAAGAGGGATGAGTATCCCAAAAAACCTTCAGGATAAAAAAGGACAAAGGACATTAATAAAATGTCTTTTAAAAAATGGTAAGGCAGTAGCAACTATTATTTTACCAACATGCAAAAAAATGAACTATAAATATCAGGTCAATGAAAATGCATGCTGTCGTAATACAGGCAGTCATAACTAGAAGAAATATTTATGTACACATGTAATAAAAGAAAATATGTTTGTACTTCAAAAATTTATAACAACTTTTTTAGATTGCCCGTTTAATAGGCAGATTGAGCTTTTGCAATCACATGGTGTCTGTTGCCTGTCATCCATCAGTCTGTCCCTCATGAACTTTTCATTCAACGATTTTCTCCTCTTAAGCCACTGGGCCAGTTGAACCAAACTTGATACAAAAGTCTTTTCAAAAATGTGTCTAGCAAGTTTGCATCTCGTCCAAGATGGCTTCCAGCAGGGATCAAAATTTGTTGTGGACCCTATTCAAAGATCTCCTCTGAAACAACGAAGCAAATTGAATCCCAACTTGGTCACAATAGTCCTTTGGTTGTACCTTTTAAAAATGTTTGCGGCAAGTCCCCACCTCATCCAAGATGGCAACAGCTTGGAACTTAGTTTAACATTGGACTTAATAGGAAAGCATATTCTCTTCTGTAACCACTCAGACTATTGGAACCAAACTTGGTGGTTGTTCTCTTTAAAAATATATCCAGAATGTCCGCATCTCATTCCAGATTGTCACAAGAAATTTACTTATCTATGGGAAATCATTCAAAAATCTTCATCTCTGAAACAAAAAGGCCAATTTTGATCATAACTTGGTCACAGTATAGTTTTTAGTTTGCAGTTTGCCCCATTTAAAAAATTTGCATGGCAAGTCCTTATCTTCATCCAAGACAGCTACTAATAGGAAACATAGTTTAACATTTGAAGCTTTGGGAAAGCATGTCCTCTGTAACAACAATGCTGATTGGATCAAAACTGAGTCACAATAGTCCTTTGATGATTTTCTGTAAAAATGCATACTGCAAGTATGCTTCTCATCCAAAATGACCACCAGTAGGGAACTTAATTTTACAAAACACATTCAAAGATCGTTTCTTCTGAAACTACTCTGCAAGTTGAAATCACACTTGGTCACAATTGTCGTTAGCTTGCAAACTTAAAAAAATGTGCCCTGCAAGTTAACATCATATCCCAGATGAATGCCAGCTAGGAACATAGTTTAACATTTGACACTAAAGCCTTCAAATCTACTCTGGAGCCACAAAACATATTGAAAGACCTTCTTCTCGGAAAATTCTTTACCTATTGTAACTAAACTTGGTCACAATTTTCCTTAGTCAGCCACCTTTGAAAAAAGTTTCTGGCAATTGCAAGCCGGGAACATAGTTTAAAATTGACCCTATTGGAAAGCATTCAAAGATTGTCCCATCTGAAACCACAAAAGTCAATAAGAACCAACTTAACAGCAAATGTCTGTGATTGGTTCCCCTTAAAAGATATAATGACCAGTAAGTTTACACCTCATCCAACTGGGAACTTCGTTTACATTTGACTTAATGAGGAGAATAGTTGAACCTCTTCATTTCTGAAACTACATGGCAATATAAAACCAAACTTAAGCACATTGTTCCTTAGATGGTCCCCTTTGGAAAGAAAAAACAGTAGGTATTCACCTTAGTTAAAAAAGGTTGTCATCTGGTAACATAGCTCATCTTTTGACCATTTCAAGTTCCATTATTATACCCCCCGCAAACAAAGTTTGGGGGGTATATAGGAATCACCACGTCGGTCTGTCTGTCTGTCTGTCTGTCCGTCCCCTTTCATGTCCAGAGCATAACTTTTGTACCTTAGCACCTACGATTATCAAACTTGGTGTATGAATGCATCATGGGAAGGCAATGTGTCGGGTACCAAATTTAGGTCACTGTGACCTTGACTTTGACCTTTGACCTTTATGATAGTCTTGTCCGGAGCAGAACTTTTGTACCATAGCACCTAGGACTATCAAACTTGGTGTGTGGATGCATCATGGGAAGACGATGTGTCGCGAACCAAATTTAGGTCACTGTGACCTTGACTTTGACCTTTGACCTTTATGATAGTAAAACCATGTGCATTTCGTGTCCGGAGCAGAACTTTTGTACTGTAGCACCTAGGATTATCAAACTTGGTGTGTAGATGCATCATGGGAAGATGATGTCTCGTGTACCAAATTTAGGTCACTGTGACCTTGACTTTGACCTTTGACCTTTATGATAGTAAAACCATGTGCATATCGTGTCCGGAGCAGAACTTTTGTACCGTAGTATCTAGGACTATCAAACTTGGTGTGTAGATGCATCATGGGAAGGCGATGTGTCGCGTACCAAATTTAGGTCACTGTGACTTTGACTTTGACCTTTGACCTTTGACCTTTATGAGAGTAAAACCATGTGCATTTCGTGTCTGGAGCAGAACTTTTGTACCGTAGCATCTAGGATTATCAAACTTGGTGTGTGGATGCATCATTGGAAGATGATGTGTCGCGTACCAAATTTAGGTCACTGTGACCTTGACTTTGACCTTTGACCTTTGATAGTAATACCATGTGCATTTCATGTCTGGAGCATATCTTTTGTACCGTAGCACCTAGGATTATCAAAATTGGTGTGTGGATGCATCATGGGAAGGCGATATGTCGTGTACCAAAGTTAGGTCACTGTGACCTTGACTTTGACCTTTGACCTTTATGATAGTAAAACCATGTGCATTTCGTGTCTGGAGCAGAACTTTTGTACTGTAGCACCTAGGATTATCAAACTTTGTGTGTAGATGCATCATGGGAAGGCGATGTGTCACATACTTAATTTAGACCTTGACTTTAGTGATAAAAAAAAACAAAACATGTGCACATCCTGTTGGGAGCAGAACTTATGTAGCATTGCACCTAGGATTATTAACTTGGTATTTAGATGCATCCTGGGAAGGTGATTTGTGATGTAGTAAATGTAGGTCACTGTGACTTTGACCTTTGACATTTATGATATTAAACCCTTGTTCATTTTGTGTCAAGAGCTTGGTTTAATCGTCCTTGTATCCACCTTGTTATATAGTATTTAATGTACATGTATGACCCTTTATATGAAGGAGTAGATATGACATTATGAGAAAAAAACATGCAGCTTCATTCTTGATAGGATTTATCTGTTAGATTTACTTACTAACAACTATGTGGTTGAAGGTAAAAATTTCATATGACATGCCTTGGTACTCAAATGTAGATGCGGGGGGTATTAGTCTGGCTTTGCCGACAGCCCTAGTTTAATATACCCGGTAACTGTACAGGAGAGCCTTTAATATTGTAGTTATTTGGACTGTCTGTGTTGGCTATAGTCCAAACGAGCAAAATAGGCTGCTGAGAGCCTTTTGTTTTGTTTTTTTTAAATTATACTAGGTGTGCAGAATATATTAATTTAATATCAGTTTGGTGAAAAAAATATTTCAAAAATGGGAAAAATTTATTTATATTATTTTTTTTTTGAGAGCTGAAAAAGCCAGATTTAAATATCCATGGATTAGAGTTATCATGGCCTTAAATGCACAAAGCACAATTGATTCATATATTGCATAATTTTAAAAAATCTTATGTGTTTATTTAGATTTAAACATGCTTCCTAATCAACAGAATGATTACAGGTAGAGCTGATAAAACAGATAAGAATTTCAAACTGGAGATATTCAAAACATTTAAATATCTTTGAAGGTTGTATACATGTAGAAAAATAAGCTGAAAATTAGACATTTAGAGGTAAAAGTCAGCATGTTTGTGCCCATTCCCTTTAGTAGATGGGTTATTCATTTTCTGAAAATCATTTTATATTTGCTGAACAAATATTTATATCATTGTATGCCATCATATATTTAGACCACATGTTCAATACTCATATATGTTTTAACATTTCTACAGGTTAAGGATGGATCCAGAGGAGTTCAGAAAGAGAGGAAAACAGATGATAGATTATGTAGCGGACTATTTAGAAAATATTCGCAGTCGTAGACCATATCCTGAAGTTCAGCCTGGGTATATAAAGGAATTACTACCAGATCATGCACCAGAAAAACCAGATAAATGGCAGGATGTTTTTACAGATATAGAACGAGTTATTATGCCAGGAGTAAGTAACTCTTCAGACACCACTGTCACTGGTTATAACTATTGGTTGTATTATTTGGAACCCCTATGGCACTGAAGGTTCTGTTTTGTTAAAACTTATGTTCAGAATGTGTAAATATTGATTCAAAAGGACTTTGTAGCATATGTTATGATTAAACAGTTGTTTTGTTTTCAATGGTAATCTATACTGTATATTAATTTTATTTGGTTAAACTTATTTAATGTTAATTTACTACAGTGAAACCTGTCTAATCCAAAACCTGAGTATTCCAACATCCTGTCAAATCCGACATAATCTATTGGTCCCAAAGATAGTTTTTAAATGCATTTTTAACCTGAGTATTCTGACATCCTGTATAATACAACACATTTTTATGGTCCCACAGTGTGTCAGATCAGACAGGTTCCAAAGTACTATTTTAAATGGCTCTAAATATCAATATCATCTTTGACAAAATCACTATTTACTGTCTGCTTTCAAATTTTAAATATTGGGAGCAGATGTATATATGTCATATAAGTTGACCACACAGACTAATGCCATAATGTTGATATAAACTATCGTCTGATGTTATGTAAATGTGTTTTAAAACAGGAAAATAATGCCAAATCTAATTACAATAATAATTATACTTGTTCTATATGCAAATGTCTACATCAAATTCTGGTTCAAGTATAGTTCTTCATATATACAGTTCAGAGTCAGTGCCTCGTGCAAAAAAGAAATTTAGAAATACAATCATATTGTTTTTAGGTAGATCTGAATGAAAATCTCCAACAGGTTTTTTCGTTTATGATATTTTTTTATTTAACTCATATGTTTCAAAATCAAATTAATAAGGCTAAGATAATCTTTTTCTATCTTTTTCTGTTATCTTTGTCAAACTGAATGTTTTACAGTAAGATTTATTGAGAATATGAAGGGAACACTGACAATGTGGCATTATGTGCTTTTTGTTAAACTTTTATATGAAAACTGGCATATAGAATTTTTTACTTTAAATATGTAAGAGAAATTACAGGAAAAGGGAGGGAATAAAATATGACACTTGATATTTGTCAATTAATATTATGACATCATAATGAAAAAGAATAAAAAAGAATATTTCCAGTGTGAAATTCAAGACAATTCCACATCTCATTCTGACTTGTTTTTTGCAATCTGCCCGATCATATTAGTGTTAATCTGCCTCAAGTTCTAGTTTGAAGTAATTTCCGATTAACACATGATTGCAATTTATTTCTTTGTAATTATTAGTTTCATTTTCCTCGAAAAACTTAATCTTTCAGCAACATTTATATAACAATATTTTGTGTATTTGAAGGTTACACATTGGCACCATCCACAGTTCCATGCTTATTTCCCAACAGGAAATTCATATCCAGCCATTGTAGCAGACATCCTATCTGATGCCATAGGATGTATAGGATTTTCCTGGGTAAGTCTGATGCCATAGAATGATTTTCCTTGGTAAGTCTGATGCCATAGAATGATTTTCCTTGGTAAGTCTGATGCCATAGGATGATTTTCCTTGGTAAGTCTGATGCCATAGGATGATTTTCTTTGGTAAGTCTGACACAATAGGAAGTATAGGATTTTCATGGGTAAGTCTGATGCAATAGGATGTATAGGATTTTCTGTAATGATATGTGAAATTTAATGTTGAGTAAAACCCTGTGCTATTTCTCGCCAAATCTATACAACTCTCGGTGGTTATCATTTATCATCAGAGAAAAAGATTACACCACTTTATCTCGATTATTACCATATTTTATCCACTCTTGATAGTTAAATTTAAATATTTAAAATGCTTGGCAAGCTTCGCAATTAGAATTTTAAAATTTTGCTTATCTCTAGTGGATAAAATATGGTAAGGAACAGGATATTATGGTGTAATCTACATTTCTAGGTAATTGTTATATTTATTTGATGCTATAGGATGTATAGAATTCTCAGGGGTTAGTAATCTTATTTATCATAGCAAATGATTGTGATTATTTGTTATTAAGTTTGTTCAGGTGTCTTAAACTGCATCCATTTTGCACATCTGGTGAAAATTGGAATTTACCATAAAAATTTTGTGAAAAATGATTTTGCATAGTTTATTGATAAACAATGAAATAAAATAAGCAGCATTTATGCTGCAAGAGTGCAAAATATGTCACTTTAGAAAACTCATATATATTGTTAAGGGGAGATAATTATAAAGAAATAATAAGGAAAATTTTGTTTTTTTTTTAAAGAATATGATTGGTGAAGCCTATTTTAAGCTCACCTGACACAAAGGGTCAGTGTTAGCTATTGCCATCACTTGGCGTCCTTCGACCGTCATCGTTAGCTTTTCACATTTTCATCTTCTCCTCTGAAACCACTGAAGCAAATTCAACCAAACTTTACAGGAATGATGTATGGGAGGTCCTTTACAAAGATTGCTCATTTTGTTCCAATGTGATAAAAAACATGGCCGTCAGCGCGGAACTTAGGTTTAATGTTGGTCCCTATTGGAAAAATCACATTTTCATCTTCTGCTTTAAAACCACTGAAGCAAATTCAACCAAACCTTACAGGAATGATGTACTAAAGTTCCTCAACAAAGATTGCTCATTTTGTTCCGATGATCCGACCACAGGTGCTTGAGGACAGGACCCTGTATTGGGCCCCTATGGTCCCTCCCCCTTTTTATAATATATAATCCATTTTTATACGACCGCAAAAATTTTGCGGTCGTATTATGGTATGGTGCTGGCGTCGGCGTCGGCGTCTGTGGACAGCATAACTTTAGTTCTAGTGAACGGATTGTTATCAAATTTTAGTATGATGTTTGTTGGCACAAGCTTAAGCCCCGGTTTTAATTTCGCGTTCCCTGCCCAACCCGTTTTTGAAAAAGAGGCAAAAAAGGGGCCAAAAAGGGGTAAAATTAGGTATTTTCGTGTCTGTGGACAGCATAACTTTGGTTCTAGTGGATGGATTGTTTTCAAATCTTAGTATAATGTTTCTTAGAACATTCTTGAGAAACTTTTTTTTCCTTTAGGTTTTTGCCCCACCCATTTCAGAATTAGGGGCCAAAAAAGGGTTAAATAAGGTGTTTTCACATATTTGACTGTAGAATCTTTATTATTTATTGGATTTTGATGGGGTTTGTTTCAGTGTGCTCCTGAGGAAATTTCCAATCTGGAGTATGCCAACGGATTTCACGTAGCATGTACCACTCACGAGATAAATGGGGCCCAACAGGGGCAAATCTCAAAAAAAATATTTTTTTTATTTGAAGTCCGATTTTGATGCAGTTTTTTTCAATGGATTCCTTGCGAAAAATTAATATAGCACTCAGCTATTAGA
>MJUU01015380.1:46218-62917 GCA_002080025.1 Modiolus philippinarum | reverse complement strand
TTCATTGGATTTCGATGGGATTTTTTTCTTTGGATTCCTCTTGATATAACCTTTCAGTAGTATGTCAACGGATTTTTTGTAGCTCTTACTGTTTCGGAGCTACATGGGGTCAAAGGGGCCAAAATTGCAATTCTTCTAAATGTGTCATATTTTTATTTTTCATCAGATTTCGATGGATTTTTTCTTTGAATTTCTATGGATGTAAAGTTTTAGTTGATAGTACATATTTTGCATAGCTCTTACGGTTTTTTATCAGTAAGTAATCAAAAGGGTTTTTTCCTATTTTGTTTCTAGCTAATAACTGTGTCTAGCTTCTTTTTGTGTCCATCTAATTATTGTGTCAAGCTCTTTACTGTGTCCACATTCACTTTAAACTGCCTTTGTTGAAATTTCAGTGGTCGACATGCTGCGGTCGTATCATGCTGCGCTCGGCGTAGCCCTTTATTTGAATTGTGTTAGATTTTAATCCACAGCTTTAGTATAGAGAGTTGTATAGTGCTTCCCCTTTCCAGTTTTTTCATTCTTCTACTCCCTGATTACTGATACATTGAATGATATTTACAGAAAAGTTTATGTAGAAAGTTTCATCAAAGATTCCATAACCTATGTTTTTTAGCTCACCTGGCTATAGTCCGTCCGGCGTAAACTTTTCATTCAAAGATCTTCTTCTCTGGAACTACTGGGCCAATTGATACCAAACTTGGCCACAATAGTCCTTCAATGGTCCCCTTCACAAAAGTTGTTTTTCAGATCCACGCGATATCCAAGATGGCTGCCAGCGGGGATCATAGTTTTAACATTGGACCCTATGGGAAAATACTTTCAAAGATCTTCTCCTCTGAAACTACTCGGCCAATTTAAACAAAACTTGGCCACAATAGTCCTTAGATGGTCCCCTGCAAAATAATTTTGTTTTTCAGATCCACGCTCTATCCAAGATGGCCGCCAGCGGGGATCATAGTTTTAGCATTAGACCCTATGAGAAAATACTTTCAAAGATCTTCTCCTCTGAAACTACTTGGCGAATTAAAACCAAACTTAGCCACAATAGTCCTTAGATGGTCCCCTACAAAAAAGTTGGTTTTTCAGATCCGTGCGATATCAAAGATGGCCACCAGAGGGGATCATAGTTTTAACATTGGACCCTATGGGAAAATATATACAAAGATCTACTCTGAAACTTTTCAGCCAATTGGAACTAAACTTGGCCACAATAGTCTTTAGGTTGCTGTCCTGCAAAAGAGTTGTTTTTCAAGTCTTTGCTTTATGCAAGATGGCTGCCAGCGGGGAACAGATTTAACATTTGACCCATTGGGAAAACATTAAAAGATCTTCTCCTGAAATTACTTGGCCAATAATGAAAACATACTTGGTCACAAGGGGCCATAGTTGTTCAGACATGATTATTTTCCTATTTAAATAGGAATTCCTATTTTTTTGATACAGAAAATAGAATCAAAAGTTGTTCAGTTTTATAGAACCAGCAGGAAAATGATGGCTAACCCCCCATTTCCTATTTTTGGCGCAGTATTTCCTATTTTTTCATTTTTAGCTCACCTGGCTATAGCCAGGGTGAGCTGTTGCCATCACTTTTTGTCCGTCGTCCAACCGTCCGTCATCTGTCGTGCGTCCATCCCTCGTCCGTCCAGCGTAACCTTATCATTTTAAGATCTTCTTCTCTGAAACTACTAGGCCAATTGAAACCAAACTTGGCCACAATAGTCCTTAGATGATCCCTTCAAAAAAGTTGTTTTTCAGATCCGCCCTATATCCTAGTTGGCCGCCAGCGGGGATCATAGTTTTAACATTGGACCCTATGGGAAAATGCTTTCAAAGATCTTCTCCTCTGAAACTACTTGGCCAATTAAAACCAAACTTGGCCACAATAGACCTTAGATGGTCCCCTGCAAAAAACTTGTTTTTCAGATCCGCGCTATTTCCAAGATGGCCGCCAGCGGGGATCATAGTTTTAGCATTGGACCCTATGGGAAAATACTTTCAAAGATCTTCTCCTCTGAAACTACTTGGCCAATTAAAACCTAACTTGGCCATACTCCTTGGATGGTCCCCTGCAAAAAAGTTGTTTTTCAGATCCACGCTCTATCCAAGATGGCCTCCAGTGGGGATCATAGTTTTAATGTTGGACCCTATGGGAAAATACTTTCAAAGATCTTTTCCTCTGGAACTACTTGGCCAATTAAAACCAAACTTGGCCACAATAGTCCTTAGATGGTCCCCTGCAAAGAAGTTGTTTTTCAGATCTGCGAAAAATCCAAGATGGCTGCCAGCGTGGGATCATAGTTTTAACATTGGACTCTATGGGAAAATACTTTTAAAGATCTTCTTCTCTGCAACTACTTAGCCAATTATAACCAAACTTGGCCACAATAGTCCTTGGATGGTCCCCTGCAAAAAAGTTGTTTTTCAGATCCGCACGATCTCCAAGATGGCCGCCAGCGGGGATATTAGTTTTAACATTGGACCCTATGGGAAAATACTTTCAAAGATCTTCTCCTCTGAAACTACTTGGCCAATTAAAATCAAACTTGGCCATAATATTCATTAGATGGTCCCCTGCAAAAATATGTTTTTCAGATTCGTGCGATACTCAAGATGGCTGCCAGCGGGGATCATAGTTTTAACATTGGACCCTATGGGAAAATACATTCAAAGATCTTTTTCTCTGAAACTACTTGACCAATTAAACCAAACTTGGCAGCAATAGTCCCTAGATGGTCCCCTGCAAAAAAGTTGTTTTTCAGATCTGCGCTATATCCAAGATGGCCCCCAGCATGGATCATAGTTTTAACATTGGACCCTATGAGAAAATACATTCAAAGATCTTCTCTGAAACTTTTCAGCCAATTGGGATTATTTTAATTGCATATGGCCCAGGTGATCAATACAGGCTCTTGAGAGCCTCTTGTTGTACAAAATCATGTCTGGTTGTTCCCGTTTGAAAAATTTGCCTGACTTGTCTGCATCACATTCAAGATGGCCCCTGTTGGGAACATACATTGTGTGTAGTTTAACCTTGAGACCTATTGGAAGCCTATCATAAAGCATTTAAAGATGTTCTCATCTGAAAATATTTAATCAGTTGGAACCAAAATTAGACTCAATAGTCCCCTTCAAGAAAGGTGACAGTAGAACTGCACTCAAATCCAAAATAGCTGGAATATAGTTAAACTTAAGATAATGTAACATCAATGTCTATTAACAAATTTGAAAAAAAATGCCCTTAAAACATTGGGATTATTTTAACTGCATATGCCAGCCGTGGCCCAGGTGAGCGATACAGGCTCTTGAGAGCCTCTTGTTTCAATAATAATTTTGAAATTGATTTGAAGCATCATTATGTTGAGCTGCAACATGCTCCACAGACTAACTTGCTTTCACTTTAAGTGGAGGGAGGCAGTATCATAGATTTTAATGTTACATTCACAAAGATGTATGAAATGGTTTACAAAAAATATTTACTATTGTAATATGAATCCTTTGACCTTAGCATGGTTTAGTACTAATAAAACGGAGGGCAATGCTTAAACAGTGCATTATCTGATGGCCTTTCATGTTATTGCACTATATCAAAATCTCACTCTACAAAACACATTGAACATTATGGGAGTGGGAGGAGCTACCAACGGCATCAGTAAAATAAAAGGCTTTTTTTCATTTAGTGTTTCCAACAGGCAGGAATGTGGATCTAAAAATTATGCTAGACAGATTTGAACTTGCCATTAATTGAGTGTATATTGTAATAAATAAACTACAATACTGCGATATGTATGTCACTGACATTGATTTAAATATGTTACATTTACCGGAATGTGTGTGGGGGAATAAATATGTCGTATTAATTGAATTGTATCAAGGCACAATCGTTTGCTATCAGAATTATATGTTACAATAGTGGTTTATTGACATAATTTCGCTTTTCTTTTCGAAGTCACTTCCCCTCATGTAATTTGTGAAAAGGGGCAAAGCTTCAACTGTGCATTAACTAAATTAACTAAATTTGCATAATATTAATGCACTGTTGGTAGGGCTCAAGTAGGGTATCTGGTAAAGTAGTTCCGAGTTTCATACACAGTAACCTAATGTATAAATTCATTGGCTATTGACATTAAAATTAGAATTATTTTTGTTAACAGTAGACGGTTGATAAGTTGACAGGTTGACGGTCGACAGGTTGACACTTGATTGTTTTTATTGACATTTTTAAGGTTGACAGGTTGACAATACTTTTGAGTAAGTGCATGGTTGACAAGTTGACATGTTGACAGTGGATGGGTCGACAATTCCCAAGTCGACAGGTTGACAGTGTATAGGTTGACAGTCGACAGGTTGACAGTTGACAGGTCGACAATTCCCAAGTTGACAGGTTGACAGTGTATAGGTTGACAAGTTGACTTTATTATTTAAATTTGAAATTAAGAAGTTGATAGGTGACAGTTGACAGGTTGGGAGTCAACAGGTTGACAGTTGACAGGTCGGCAATTTCCAAGTTGAAAGGTGGACAGTCTATAGGTTGACAAGTTGACTTTATTATTCTGATTTGAAAATCAAGAAGTTGATAGGTGACAGTTGACAGGTTGACAGTCGACAGGTTGAGAGGTTGACAAGTTGACTTTATTATTTGAATATGAAAATCAAGAAGTTACCCTAATGGAACCATTATCCTACCCATAATAAAACCCTAACCCTAACCATTATTTGAATCTAATCCTAACTATAATCTAACTCTAATCATAACCAACCTTAACACTAAACATACTATAACCAAACTCTAATCCAACTCTCAGATTTGTCATACAATATCACCTCTAGCAGGGGTTGTTACAAGTTTTGCTTGTACAATTTGATGAAAAATCATAAAAATGGGAAATACTGTAATAGTAATATTCAAGCTCAGCATATTTTGGATTAGTAAAAGGCAAGAGTTTTCCATGTGGTCTCACATCTCTCCAGTAATCAAAATCAATATGTACATTTGTATATGATATGTAAGTTTGGTCTTATAGTCATATGGAATATAGGACATTTCGTTTTTGATACGGACTTGGCCAGTATCAAGTTTGCCCGTTAGGGCGAGCTTAATGCGTTATGCCATGATAAAGACCGTATCAAAAACAAAATGTCCTATTTTTCTTTTATTGGTAATTCATGAAATGATAAATAAAACTGCATATTAAGTGGAAAAATTCTGAAATTTCTATTTTAGCACAGTAAATCTATTGTTAATTGCAATATTTTTCATGGATTCTTCGTTCAACGTCATTATGCATATGAACACGACAAATAGACAAAATATGACGTCAGCATAGCAACCCACACGTGATGCCTTCACAGTGACCTAATAATTTTGTGATAATGTCCAGTTCGATGATACCGAGATTATCAGTCCCTGTAGATCAAAGGAAATTCATACAAATTACCGAAAAATTTAGTTACAATGTGGCCTTAAATCACAAACTAAAATCTTATATTGAAAATTTTCCTTTTTCAGGCATCGAGTCCTGCCTGTACAGAACTGGAAATGGTAGTGATGGATTGGTTAGGTAAAATGTTAGATTTACCTCCAGAATTTTTGTTTTGTTCAGGAGGAAAAGGTGGAGGTGTTATTCAGGTACTGTAATTGTAAGGCAAAATAATATCCTGTGAAATAAGCTCCAAATGGAACAAATGTTATTGATATATCTATGAGATTTATTCCGTCTGGAGATTATTTCACCAGGTGAGCAGTAAATACTATCCAACCGGAGATTATTAGGACCCCTTATTCAGATGCGGGTGCCCTATAGTTTTTACTTTGTCTGTCCGTCTGTCTGTCCGTCCGTCCGTCTGTCCGTCTGTCTGTCAACAATTTTTTCTGTCACAGATTTCTTGGCTCCTACTGGAGGGAATGATTTGAAATTTGGTCTGAAGCTTGGAAATCATGAGTTGTATTGTGTAAGCAGTTTTCAAGTTTGTCGGACATCCACTTTCTGTTACCCGATACTTTGATTTTTTACTATAAATCAAATTTTCCGTCACAGATTTCTTGGCTACTACTGGAGGGAATAATTTGAATTTGGTCTGAAGGGTTTGAAATGATGAGTTGTATTGTGTAAGCAATTTTCAAGTTTGTCGGACATCCACTTCCTGTTTGCCGACACTTTGATTTTTTACTATAAATCAAATTTTCTGTCACAAATTTCTTGGCTTCTACTGGAGGGAATGATTTGAAATTTGGTCTGAAGGTTGGAAATGATGAGTTGTATTGTGTAAGCAATTTTCAAGTTTGCTGGACATCCACTTCCTGTTTGCCGATGCTTTGATTTTTTACTATTAAACCAAATTTTCCGTCACAGATTTCTTGGCTTTCACTTGAGGGAATGATTTGAAATTTGTCCTGAAGCTTGCAAATGATGAGTTGCATTGTGTAAGCAATTTTCAAGTTTGTCGGACATCCACTTTCTGTTACCCGATACTTTGATTTTTTACTATAAATCAAATTTTCCGTCACAGATTTCTTGGCTCCTACTGGAGGGAATGATTTGAATTTGGTCTGAAGGGTTTGAAATGATGAGTTGTATTGTGTAAGCAATTTTCAAGTTTGTCGGACATCCACTTCCTGTTTGCTGACACTTTGATTTTTTACTATAAATCAAATTTTCTGTCACAGATTTCTTGGCTTCTACTGGACGGAATGATTTGAAATTTGGTCTGAAGGTTGGAAATAATGAGTTGTATTGTGTAACCAATTTTCAAGTTTGTTGGACATCCACTTCCTGTTTGCCAATGCTTTGATTTTTTACTATTAAACCAATTTTTCCGTCATAGATTTCTTGGCTTTCACTTGAGGGAATGATTTGAAATTTCTTCTGAAGCTTGGAAATGATGAGTTGCATTGTGTAAGCAATTTTCAAGTTTGTTTGGCGCCCACTTCCTGTTTACTGATACACTGATTTTTTACTATAAATCAAATTTTCCATCACAGATTTCTTGACTTTTACTTGAGGGAATTATTTGAAATTTGGTCTGAAGCTTGGAAATGATGAGTTGTATTGTATACACGGTTTTCAAGTTTGTAAAACATCCACTTCCTGCTTGCCAATACTTTGACTTTTTACTGTTAACCAAATTTTCATCATAAGATTTATTAACTTTTATTGGCTTAAATGATTTTAGCTAAGAAATGATGGGGTTTGGTAAACTTTCAAGAAATCACTATATCCAGCAAATTACTGTATCAACACATTTGTGTCAAACAGAATTTGAATCCACACTTACCTGAAATTGTTTTTTGCCCCAAGTTTCAGGATTGAAATTGCGAGGCACTTTCGAAAACGCCAGTTTTCTGTATCTAGTTGCACCAGGTGAGCTATGAAGTATGTTCCTTTTGGACTTATTTCATGGGAGATTCTATAAACCGTTACATAATGAGATGTATTTGATCATAATTTTCTGCACTGGAGTTTTAAAGACCCTTTGATAAAACAGGAAGTGCACTCAAAATTGGACATCACAAATTTACCTAAAACAAAGAGAATTTTGATGCTAAATAGACACTAAGACAGAAATACTGACATCCACAAAACAGTAAATAATGTGATTTAACGTGCCTTACTTCACAATACATTACATGAAAGGCTTCACTCGACAGATCCATTCGCATTCATTATTTTTTATATTCTTGAAATTCCACAGTTTCTTTCACCATATATGTATCATTCAACACCCTATTAAAGTTGCCTAGATGCATAATAAAATGAAAATCTTTGTCATTTCTTAGGTTATATACTGGTAGCTCCTAATATCGTGGTATGTAGCTACATAGAAAAGGTAATGTCACAATTAAAAATACCACGATATAATCGAACCCATGATATTATGAGAACCTACTATAAAGGATATGATGTCAAGTGCTTGATTGACCCGATTTAAGAATTAAATACCATTGTATATAAAACCATCAGCTGAGAAGATACGTATTTGCAAATCATAGTGATTTTATTCTGACAAGATTTTGTTTGGGATTACTTGTGAAAATTGCCCCGCTAGGCGGCCATAAATGGTATAGTAGAATCATCCCTGCTCTTATGCAAACAAGTACTTCAACTTTATTTTCAGGGAACAGCAAGTGAAGCAACTCTGGTGGCCTTGTTATCAGCCAGAACTAAGACAATCAGGAAGTTAATGGAGACTGGAGAATATAAAGACGAAGGACAAATTATACCTAAATTGATAGCTTATTCTTCTGACCAGGTCAGTACAATGGAACCACTTATAGTGAGCCCTCTGAATACAGGATTCCTATATAAACAAAATGAATTGTTTTGGTAAAGAAATATTTACCTATGTAAACAAGTTAAATCTTCCTCTAAACAAATTTAACTGACAAAAAAATTGACGAACTCATTCAACATGTCTCATTTCGTAGTAATATACAAAAATAAAAAAAAATGTTTGTCAACAGATCCTGATTGAAATTATAAGAATGGAGGAAAATATAAATTGATGTTTTAGATCAGTATCATAAACATATATAAACAAACAAGTTAAAATTCTTGTCGAACTGCAATAAAAGGTAAAACAATAAATATTTACACATGTCAAAATGTGAAAATATGATTAAAAAACAAGAAGACAGAGGTGGGGATGGGCCAAGATCATCCCAATTGATGTCTTCAAAGGGCCATGGAATAGAAACAAAATGGCTGAAATGTGAAGTGTTATATCATAGGTGGAATACAGATAAAATAAACATTAAGTTTCATGTTCATCGACACTCCTACAGAACATTTAAAACCAGGAACATCTAAAATCTGTCAGTTGGGTCCAGACAGAGGCTGGTTTTCAAATGTTCCACTGTATACATGGTATAATTAAACATAAACTCATCAAATACACTAGTACCCATTCATCTATTGAGAGATTTGCTGAAGAAAGTGAGATACAAGGGAATGATTGTTTATATGTTTAATATTTCAGAGCCATTCCTCGGTCGAGAGAGCAGGTTTAATTGGTTTGGTAAAAATGAGGGCTATTCCAGCAGACAACAATGCATCAATGAGAGGGGCAAATTTACAACAGGCGATCATTAAGGACAAATCAAAGGGACTTATTCCTTTCTTTGTAAGTTTACACTGCTGCATAATATTAATTTGAGGGTGATTCATTTCTATTGTTTTTAGCTCACCTGACCCGAAGGGTCAGTGTGAGCTATTGCCATCACTTGGCGTCCGTCGTTCGTCCGTCCGTCCGTTGTCCATCCGTTAAACTTTTCACATATTCACCTTCTCCTCTGAAACCACTGAAGCAAATTCAACCAAACTTTACAGGAATGATGTATGGAAGGTCCTTTACAAAGATTGCTCATTTCATTCCAGTCTGATCAAATACATGGTCACCAGCACTTAACTTAGGTTTAACATTGGACCCTATGGGAAAAATCACATTTTCATCTTCTGCTCTGAAAAGGCGGAAGCAAATTCAACCAAACTTTACAGGAATGATGTACTTAAGGTCCTTAACAAAGATTGCTCATTTCGTTCCGATCCAACGAAAAACATGGCCGCCAGCATAGAACATGGTTTACCATAGGACCCTATGGGAAAATCACATTTTCATCTACTCCTCTGAAACCAATGAAGCAAATTCAAACAAACTTTACAGGAATGATGTATGGAAGGTCTTTTACAAAGATTGCTCATTTTGATCCGATCCGATAAAAAACATGGCGGCTAGCACGGAACTTAGGTTTAACATTGGACCCTATGGGTAAAATCACATTTTCATCTTCTGCTCTGAAAAGACCGAAGCAAATTGAACCAAACTTTACATAAATGATGTACTAAAGCTCCTAAACAAAAATTGCTCATTTCGTTCCAATCCAATGAAAAACATGGCCGCCAGCATGGAACATTGTTTAACATTGGACCCTATGGGAAAATCACATTTTCATCTACTCCTCTGAAACCACTGAAGCAAATTCAACCAAACTTTACAGGAATGATGCATGGAAGGTACTTTACAAAGATTGCTCATTTCGTTCTGATCCGATAAAAAACATGGCGGCTAGCGCGGAACTTAGGTTTAACATTGGACCCTATTGGAAAAATCACATTTTCATCTTCTGCTCTGAAATGGCTGAAGCAAATTGAACCAAACTTAACAGGAATGATGTATGGAAGGTCCTTAACAAAGATGGCTCATTTCGTTCTGATCCGATGAAAAACATGGCTGCCAGCACAGAACATGGTTTAATATAGGACCCTATGGGAAAATCACATTTTCATCTACTCCCTTGAAACCACTGAAGCAAATTCAGCCAAACTTTACAGGAATGATGTATGGAAGGTCCTTTACAAAGATTGCTCATTTCATTCCGATCTGATAAAATACATGGCCGCCAGCGCGGAACTTAGGTTTAACATTGGACCCTATGGGAAAAATCACATTTTCATCTACTCCTCTGAAACCACTGAAGCAAATTGAACCAATTTTACAGGAATGATGTATGGAAGGTCCTTTACAAAGATTGCTCATTTTGATCTGATCCGATAAAAAACATGGCCGCCAGCGCGGAACTTAGGTTTAACATTGGACCCTATGGGTAAAATCACATTTTTAGCTCACCTGACCCGAAGGGTCAGTGTGAGCTATTGCCATCACTTGGCGTCCGTCCTCCATCGTCCGTCGTCCGTCCGTCCGTCCATCCGTCCGTTAAACTTTTCACATATTCATCTTCTCCTCTGAAACCACTGAAGCAAATTCAACCAAACTTTACAGGAATGATGTACTTAAGGTCCTAAACAAAGATGGCTGATTTCGTTCCGATCCAACGAAAAACATGGCCGCCAGCCTGGAACATGGTTTAACATAGGACCCTATGGGAAAATCACATTTTCATCTACTCCTCTGAAACCACTGAAGCAAATTCAACCAAACTTTACAGGAATGATGTACTTAAGGTCCTTAACAAAGATTGCTCATTTCGTTCCGATCCGACGAAAAAAATGGCCGCCAGCACGGAACATGGTTTAACATAGGACCCTATGGGAAAATCACATTTTCATCTACTCCTCTGAAACTACTGAAGCAAATTCAACCAAACTTTACAGGAATGATGTATAAAAGGTCCTTTACAAAGATTGCTCATTTTGTTCCGATCCGATAAAAAACATGGCCGCCAGCACGGAACCTGTGTTAGCGCTAAAGGTCGCCACACTCGACAGGGGCGAATGATTGTTCCATGTGGCGATTAAAAAACTCGGTCTTATCACCACTTTGGCGAATGAGAAAAATCAATATACAGTACTCGGAGATATCATGATAAGAACAGAAAACTTCCTTCCAAAAAACGTTCTTATGACCAGATCAGAAGATGAAAATAAAACTTAAATTGAAACCAATAAAGGGTATTTCGGCATCCATTTTCCGGAATAGATAACGTTGAAGTAGTACAGTTCCGGTTTTTCATGTCCGTTTCCGTCATTCTTTCTCTTTATTATCGTACTTTTGTTTACCTGATTCATGGCGGACATGAAAACTCAGCGATGACTTCTTGCAATAATAAAAGAATAAAAGTTTTAAACCAGTAAAAATTCAATCGTGAGTTTGTTAAAATATATATGTTACAGGAGAGCATGATTCTTATCATCAAAGTGACTTTGCCACTTCACGAATTGAACCCTAGACTAGAGAGAGACCTGCCGGACCTCATTCACTCTGGGCCTAACCCAGCGCATGAGCGCAGGTGAACTGAAGAATCAGTCCATCAGCTCAATCAACCTTTTTGCTATTGAAATCAGTTTTTACAACTTTAGTAGGCTTCCTCTCACAAATAATTTGAATGCATGACTATAATTGACGAAATTGACAGACTCCCTACGATGTTGAGGAAATACTTTGAAATACAAAATGTAATTTAATTTTTTGCATTTTTTAAAACAAAAATGTTTTTTTTTTTTTTTCTGTGGCGAATGAAACTTCAGTGTGGCTAATTATAATTTGCACCAATTAGCCACTTTGGCTAAAGGGAATTTTGGCCTACCGCTAACACAGGGAACATGGTTTAACATAGGACCCTATGGGAAAATCACATTTTCATCTACTCCTCTGAAACCACTGAAGCAAATTCAACCAAACTTTACAGGAATGATGCATGGAAGGTACTTTACAAAGATTGCTCATTTCATTGTGATCCGATAAAAAACATGGCGGCTAGCGCGGAACTTAGGTTTAACATTGGACCCTATGGGAAAAATCACATCTAATCTTCTGCTCTGAAAAGGCTGAAGCAAATTGAACCAAACTTTACAGAAATGATGTACTTAAGGTCCTTTACAAAGATTGCTAATTTCGTTCTGATTCGATCAAAAACATGGCCGCTAGCGCGGAACTTAGGTTTAACATTGGACCCTATGGGGAAAAATCACATTTTCATCTTCTGCTCCAAAAAGGCTGAAGCAAATTGAACCAAACTTTACAGGAATGATGTACCTAAGGCAGGGTTTATTCTAGGATTTTGAAAGCTTTAGTCACTTTTGCGGAGCGCGACAGTCATTCTTCAAAGCTCTATGTTTTAAAGATAAAGACTTTTATAGTACAAAAGATATATATGTATATCATAGGAACATTTCAGATCATGTAACTTTTGAGATCTTTGAGCTCCTCCTAATAATTAGTTTTTATTTGAACATCAAATTTTGATAATGAAATTAATTGGGAATATAAATCCAATTATAGTAATTTTTTTACAAGTGAAAACAAGTACAAGTATCCCCTCCCCCTTTTCCTTGATGCTCTTGTCGTATGCTGTGTATCATAGCAACGTATGATTTAAAGTCTTCTGCTTTGGTGTTGAGCTTATGCAAGCAATTCTTTGGAATAAAATTTTATGTTTATCATCAGAGGTTATATTTTACATCAAAATTTAGTTTGAATTCTCTTAAATGGCATAATGCAAGTTGAGAGGAAATCACAAAGAAGTTGTAATTTTGAACAAAGTCGGAAACAACTATGTACTGGTATTTCAATCAAAATAAAATTTGAAAGGCTGCATAAAGCAACAGATTTTGCTGGAAATTAATTTAATTCAAATTGGGACTGAGACAAACTTAAAAAACATTGGTCTTATATATATTGGGAGTAATTTATTTGTACATTGTATCTTGTAAGCCGTTTATATATGCACATGCGCAATCGGAATGTTGTGGATAGAAACGAAAGTAGGACCGGCAAAATACCTATTCTGTTGAAATTAAAACTAACTTTAAATGATAACTTGAAATATTATCATTTCATGGCTTCCTGGTAATTAAATTATATTTAATGATTGTACCTGATTGGTGATTTGACAACTACATGTACTGTATGGTTAATTACCTGTATAATTATCGGATTAGCAATTTACCTGTAACAACATCACCTTTGTAATTTATTAATTGGCTTGGGGTTGTAAACTTGTCATAAATATGACACTGAATATAATATCTTAATATTTTAAGGAGAAAAAGTTTACAATGACAAATTTTAAGTGACGAAAGTGGTTCAGAAAACTTTCGTCATTTTGAAAACTGTTTCGTAAAATACGAAAGTGACGAGCGCTAGAAAAATCACTGCTAAGGTCCTTAACAAAAATGGCTCATTTCGTTCCGATCCAATGAAAAACATAGCTGCCAGCACAGAACATGGTTTAACATAGGACCCTATGGGAAAATCACATTTTCATCAACTCCTCTGAAACCACTGAAGCAAATTCAACCAAACTTTACAGGAATGATGTATGGAAGGAGGTTTACAAAGATTGCTCATTTTGTTCCGATCCAATTAAAAACATGGTTGCCAGCACGGAACTTAGGTTTAACATTCGACCCTATGGGAAAAATCACATTTTCATCTTCTGCTCTGAAAAGGCGGAAGCAAATTGAACCAAACTTTACAGGAATGATGTATGTAAGGTCCTTAACAAAGATGGCTCATTTCGTTCCGATCCGACGAAAAACGTGGCAGCCAGCACGGAACATGGTAAGGACCCTATTGGAAAAATCACATTTTCATCTACTCCTCTGAAACCACTGAAGCAAATTCAACCAAACTTTACAGGAATGATGTATGGAGGGTCCTTTACAAAGATTGCTCATTTTGTTCCGATCCGATAAAAAACATGGACGCCAGCACGGAACTTAGGTTTAACATTGGACCCTATGGGAAAAATCACATTTTCATCTTCTGCTCTGAAAAGGCTGTAGCAAATTCAACCAAACTTTACAGGAATGATGTACTAAAGGTCCTTGACAAAGATTGCTCATTTCGTTCCGATCCGATGAAAAACATGGCGGCCAGCATGGAACATGGTTTAACATAGGACCCTATGGGAAAATCGCATTTTCATCTACTCCTCTGAAATAACAGAAGCAAATTCAGCCAAACTTTACAGGAATGATGACTGAAGGTACTTTACAAAAATTGCACATTTCATTTCAATGCGACAAAAAACATTGCCTCAAGTGCAAAATATAGTTTAACATTGGAGCCCAGTATGAGAAAACCATCCTTTTCATCATCTTCTCTCAAAACAATTAAAGCAAATTATACTAAATGTATAGAAGTTCCTTTGCAAAAATTACCCATTTCAATAGGATCAGACAAAACACATGGGTGCTAATTGAGAACATACCTAAAAAAGCATGATCATTTTTGGTCATGCATGGCATAGAAGCGTTTTGTCAGGGGAGTGATACAGGCTCAGTCTCTGAGCCTCTAATTATTTTTATCTTTTCTGCCTGACAACCATCCATCTTTTTTGTCTGACAAAAAAATTTTGTGATAACCACTTCTCATTAGTATTTGGTCCAATTTTAGCTAAACTTGGCAGGATTGTTGACAACAATGCCTTATTATGCATATCATATAGTGAAGATGCTGTACATTTTATAGATCTTCTTAACTTTAAAAATGAGCCTTCAGCGCATCTATATCTGTATATCTGTATCCTGATTTCATCCAACTTTACAAGAGGATTGACCACAATATGTAATTATGAATATTGCTTTTAGTGCTATGGGCTGAACAAGTTGACTTTAATATTTTCAAAATGTGTAGCAATAGTGTATAACTATAAAACACTTGTACCTTATCACAATGATTTTACCTCGTATTTAATGAAATGCAGTTGCTACTTGTATTGATTATCGCCATGTTTTGCAAAAATGTAATCCAGAATGTTTCAGATATTGCCATATCATTTGAACACATTCATGGTATCACTAATTCATTGTGAAAAAAAGTTGTACTCTATTGTCACCAATACATACAAGTATGAAAATGATTTTTTACAGTTCCATTAATTTATTTGATAATTTTACAGGTGTGTGCTACATTAGGAACAACACCAATGTGTTCATTTGACAATATCCTAGAAATTGGTCCTATATGTAAGTATCAGCATTAATATAGGTATGGGTATATGTCAATACACAAGTTAACCTTTTTTAGGTAGTTTGAGCCTAATAAAAATGTCAGACAGAATTTTTTTATTTCAAGATATTTTGTAGTTTCTAGCCCATTTGTTCAAAATTACGTCAAGCATCCTATTTTCGACCCCCCTTAAGTATTCGACCTAAACGTGCTATTTCAACTAAAATTATGACGTCACAATCGACGCTTAGTAGGTCGAAAACCGGATATACGAGGATAAAATAAAAATGATATGTCACAGATCATCTTTTCCTGTAATCAGGCTTTGAAAATCAGGCCAAATTCAGAATTTTTCAGCAATATTTAAAAAGAATTTATAGGGAATTGTGAGAACATACTTATTGTTTAGCCTTCATATGAAATAAATATCAGACAGATTTTTTTTATTTTTTGACATTTCAGAGGTTTACATTTCAGCTATAAGTTGAGCTGATAAAATCTATATGTCACCGTTTGATTAAGAGAGATATTTTAAATAGTTTACGAAATAGACATTATTTACGGTAAAAGGGAGCTAATTTGCAGGAAAGTGTATGTCAATCTATTATGACCTCACATTCCGGCTTGAAAATCAAGCCAATTCCACATCCAACTTGTGTTTTGCAAATGCGTCAATCGAATGCGCTGGGTATTAGTGTGGATTTACCTTAATACTTGTAGATACGTGCAATATTTGGCATAGACACTTGCTCTCTACATACTGCCTTCAAACTTGGTATTCTAGTTGTTGACCAGAAAACCAAAGGCCAATTCAATTTTGAATCAGAGGTACAAGTTGTTTTTGAGTTATGCCCCTTCAAACTTTTAAATTTTGTAAATTTTGGGATTTCCTTCTTTAATTTTATGAATGAAATTACAGTTGAACTTCAATGGCTTGAACTGTTAATAGCTCAAACACCAAGGATGTTTTGAGCCCTTTGTTTGGTCCCTTAGTTCAAGTTTAAACATAGTTTGACCTCAGTAGCTCAAACACCAAGGATGTTTTGAGCCCTTTGTTTGGTCCTTTAGTTCAAGTTTAAACATAGTTTGACCTCAGTAGCTCAAACACCAAGGATGTTTTGAGCCCTTTGTTTGGTCCTTTAATTCAAGTTTAAACATAGTTTGACCTCAGTAGCTCAAATACCAAGGATGTTTTGAGCCCTTTGTTTGGTCCTTTAGTTCAAGTTTAAACATAGTTTGACCTCAGTAGCTCAAACACCAAGGATGTTTTGAGCCCTTTGTTTGGTCCCTT
>MJUU01015380.1:29104-43185 GCA_002080025.1 Modiolus philippinarum | reverse complement strand
TAGGATGTGAAGGATAATAGACATTATATGAGGAAGCCTGAAGGCTTCGAGGGTTTAAGACCCTCCCTTCAGCTTCCCTTCCTGTTACACATCCAATAATGAGATGATAGCCTCCTTGGCTTTAAAACGAGAAAGCACACCTGTACTACACACCTATTTATATGGATAGGTCACGTGTTGGGTGAGTTTATTTTCACCTGTAAAAAAGGTAACATCGAGCCGATGGAATAGAAAATTCGACTTAAACCCTCGAAGCCTTCAGGCTTCCTCATATAATGTCTATTATCCTTCACATCCTATTGGGATGCTTGGATAATATGGCATTTAGTTTCATGTTCATGGACCTTTTATATTGTTTAATATTTCAGAGCCATTCCTCGGTCGAGAGAGCAGGTTTAATTGGTTTGGTAAAAATGAGAGCTATTCCAGCAGATGACAATGCATCAATGAGAGGTACAAATTTACAACAGGCAATCCAAAAGGACAAATCAAAGGGATTTATTCCTTTCTTTGTAAGTTTACACTGCTGCATCATATTTACTTGAAGGTGATTCATTTCTATTGTTTTTATTTTTATCTTTTCTGCCCGACAACCATCCATCTGTTTGTCTGACAAAATTTTTTGTGATTACCACTTCTCGTTAGTATTTGGTCCAATTTTAACTAAACTTGGCAGGATTGTTGACAACATTGCCTTATTATGCATATCATATAGTGAAGATGCTGTACATTTTATAGATCTTCTTAACTATAAAAATGAGCTGTGGGCGCCCCTATATCTGCATATCTGTATCCCAATATCATCCAAACTTTACATGATGATTGACCACAATATTTAGTTATGAATATTGCTTTTAATGCTATGGGCTGAAAAAGTTGACTTTAATATTTTCAAAATGTATAGCAATAGTGTATAACTATAAAACACTTGTACCTTATTACAATGATTTTACCTCGTATTTAATGAAATGCAGTTGCTACTTGTATTGATTATCGCCATGTTTTGCAAAAATGTAATCCAGAATGTTTCAGATATTGCCATATTATATGAACACATTCATGGTAACACTAATGCATTGTGAAAAAAGTTGTACTCTATTATCACCAATACATACGAGAATATGAAAATGACTTTATTGTTACAGTTATGTTCTACTTTACGTTAACTTCCATTGATTTATTTGATAATTTTACAGGTGTGTGCTACATTAGGAACAACACCAATGTGTTCATTTGACAATATCTTAGAAATTGGTCCTATATGTAAGTATCAGCATTAATATAGGTATGGGTATATGTCAATACACAAGTTAACCTTTTAAGGTAGTTTGAGCCTAATAAAAATGTCCGACAGATTTTTTTTATTTGAAGATATTTTGTAGTTCCTAGCCCATTTGTTCAAAATATAAAATAAAAATGATATGTCACCGATCATCTTTTCCTGTAATCAGGCTTGAAAATCAGGCCAAATTCAGTATTTTTCAGCCAAATTTATAAAGAATTTAAAGGGAACTGTGAGAACATCTTATTGTTTAGCTTTCATATGAAATAAACATCAGATAGATTTTTTTTTTGACATTTCAGAGGTATACATTTCAGCTATAAGTTGAGCTGATAAAATCTATATGTCACCGTTTCATTAAGAGAGATATTTTATATAGTTTACGAAATAGACATAATTTACAGTAAAAGGGAGCTAATTTGCAGGAAAGTATATGTCAATCTATTATGACGTCACAATGAAAAGGACAAATAAGAAACATTCGGGCTTGAAAATCAAGCCAATTCCACATCCGACTTGTGTTTTGCAAATGCGCCAATCGAATGCGCTGGGTATTAGTGTCGATCTACCTTAATTCTTGTAGATACGTGCAATATTTGGCATAGACACTTACTCTCTACATACTGCCTTCAAACTTGGTATTCTAGTTGTTGACCACAACACCGAAGGCCAATTAAATTTTGAATCAGATACAAGTGGTTTTTGAGTTATGCCCCTTCAAACTTTTAAATTTTCTAAATTTTGGGATTTCCTTCATTAATTTTATAAATGAAATTACAGTTAACTTCATTGCAGGAACTGCACTAGCTCGAACACTAAGGATGTTTTGAGCCCTTTGTGTGGTCCCTTAGTTCAAGTTTAAACAGAGTTTGACCTCAGTAACTTGAACACTAAGGATGTTTTGAGCCCTTTGTTTGGTCCCTTTGTTCAAGTTTAAACATAGTTTGACCTCAGTAACTTGAACACTCCTCTAGTTTGATAACTTGGATATTCAACATTTCTCAATAAAAACTTGTGGAGCATCATGTAATGCTCCATTACTATTTTTCTCAATTCAAAATCAATGGAAAATTTCAGTTTCCACCATATTTACTGCAGCCTGTATTGCAAAACTAATACACTTATGTCTTGACATTTTAAACTTGCTTGGCTATAACACTTTTGTACAAATTGGATTTTGCTTGACTTCTTGATGATGAATCCTTGCAAAAACTCACATATACATGTATGCCAAAAAATCAAAATAAAGTTGAGCTTACAAAACTTGCCATTTATTTTAGGTAAAGAGGAAGATATATGGATGCATATTGATGCTGCATATGCAGGAAGCGCATTTATCTGTCCAGAATTTAGACCAATGTTAAATGGTGTAGAGGTCAGTAAAGAGTTTATATCATATCATAGAGAGTTGAAAATATTATCAATTAGTTTTTGTTTTTATCTCACTGAAGATCGTTATACATAATGTCTGCTAATTGCCATTAATTTTGATAGGTCAATGAATGACTGAATCACATCCCTGATTTAAATGTACATCTGGTGAATATAGAATGTTTAAAAAAGCAGGTATATAGAGCAACCTAGGACACACAATGACCCTGTACATGTAACAAGCAAAAGCCAATTTGAATTGCTAATAAGTTTCAGGAATAAGACTCATTATTACGGTATTAAAAGGAAACTTATCTAGATCCACATTAAAAAAAAGAAATAAAATTTGAAAACATTTCTTAAATCTCCTGTATTGTATGTAATTAAGGAAGTACGAGTGTCAGAAAATTTGTAATTAGAATGAAAACTTTTGCCATTTGTTTTGAAGAGGTTTGCTCATAGAAGAATAAAAGCAAAAAAAATTGAAAATCCATGTAAGAAATTTTGTTGATAAGACATCAAAATTTTGGTGGGAAAAAGTTATCTCTAGATTTTTCCTGCATTTTTCATTAGCTCCTTATATGCCTTAAAATAGATGAAAATACAATTGGAAGTTGATACAATTTTATACATTGTCTATTCAATGCATTTTAAAGTGACTTATGACAAAGAAAATAGGATCCATGTACAAAAATATTTAACTGTGTTTGAATGGATAAAACCAGAGGATATCGATTGCTTCTGAAAACTAATGCTCATACTCCCTGAAGTTATATTTCTTTTTCTTGTAGTATGCCATGTCTTTCAATTTCAATCCACACAAATGGTTGATGGTAAACTTTGACTGTTCTACTATGTGGTAAGTCAATTCTACTTTTTGCATTGTTTGTTAGGTGGAATAAGGGATCAAACTTATGCAGTTCTCCTTCTGTTGTCTTGTTATATCCAAGTGCTTTTTGCACCGGCTTGTTACAAAATTTTGCTGTAATAGCCTTTTCCAAGGTAAAATGACAAAGTTGAGATAAGCTAACGTGCACATCACAAATATCCTGAAGATAAAGGGACAGCAATTTTACTCTCAGAATATTTTCAGTCATGTTTTATGGAAGATTTAACTACTTTCATTCAATCTTAAACAAAGATAAGTATATCATTCACTCAAATAAACTCTAAAATCCTTTCATATGAATATGTATTCTTAACCAGTCCAACTTAAACCAAACAAAGTCTATAGCCCATATAAACCAAAAAAATCTATAGTCCATGTAAATCAAACAAAATCCATAGCCCCATGTAAACCAGACAAAATATATAATCCCATGTTAACCAAACAAAATCTGTTTTCCCATTTAATCAAAACAAAATCTTTATTCTCATGTAAACCAAACAAAATCTTAAGTCCCATGTAAACCAAACAAAATCTAAAGTCCCATGTAAACAATTCACAATCTATAGTCCCATGTAAACAAAATCTATAGTCCCACATAAACCAAACAAAATATATAGTCCCATGTAAACCAAACAAAATCTAAATTCCATGTAAAAACCAAACAAAATCTATATTCCCATGTAAACCAAACAAAATATATAGTCCCATGTAAACAAAACAAAATGTATAGTCCCGTGTAAACCAAACTAAATCCATAGTCCCATGTTAACCAAAATCTATAGTCCCATGTAAAGCAAACAATATATATATAGTCCTATGTAACCATACAAAATCTAAAGTCCCATAGAAACCAAGCAAATCTATAGTCCCATGTAAACAAAATCTAAAGTCCCATGTAAACCAAACAAAATCTATAGTCCCATGTAAACCAATCAAATTCTATAGTCCCATGTAAACCAAGCAAAATTTATAGTCCCATGTAAACCAAACAAAATCTGTAGTCCCATGTACACCATGTTTTATGGAAGATTTAGCTACTTTCATTCAATCTTAAACAAAGATAACATCATTCACTCAAATAAACTCTAAAATCCCTTCATATAAATATGTATTCTTAACCAGTCCAACTTAAACCAAACAAAGTCTATAGCCCATATAAACCAAAAAAATCTATAGTCCATGTAAATCAAACAAAATCCATAGCCCCATGTAAACCAGACAAAATATATAATCCCATGTTAACCAAACAAAATCTATATTCCCATTCAAACAAAACAAAATCTTTATTCTCATGTAAACCAAACAAAATCTAAAGTCCCATGTAAACCAAACAAAATCTATAGATCCATGTAAACAATACACAATGTAAACACAATCTATAGTCCCACATTAACCAAACAAAATATATAGTCCCATGTAAACAAAACAAAATCTATAGTCCCGTGTAAACCAAACAAAATCTATAGTCCCATGTTAACCAAAATCTATAGTCCCATGTAACCAAACAAAATTTATAGCCCAATGTAAACCAAACAAAATCTATATAGCCCATATAAACCAAACAAATGTTATAGCCCATGTAAACCAATTAATATCTGTAGTCCCATGTAAACCTAACAAAATCTATAGTTCCATTTTAACAAAAATCTATAGTCCCATATAAACAAAAAATTTTAAAGTCCCATGGAAACCAAACAAATCCAGAGATCCCATGTTAACCGAAATCTATAGTTTAAACGTATTTATTTTGCATAACTATTGCAAATAGGATTAGACACAAGTTAAACAAACTTATGGAGTCTTCTCCTATATAACATATATTACAATATTAATACATATCATTTCAAAGCATGCATCTATAGTACATATTTCACATATAAAATTATAAAGGAATTAAACTAAATTTACTAAAAATGTTTGTGATGTGTGTGGTTTGCTGTCCGCGTCATATATTTATATGACGAAATATATTTTAACTATGTAATAAGGAATCTTCTTGTTCTTTTTATGTATTCAAACACATGTTTAAAAACATTTACATTTTGTTCATCACTTAATTCCAACGAGCCTTTTATCAAAAGATCCAGATCCACATAAATATCTCCAGGTGTCCAGCTGAGATTATCATATAAAATGGTCCTTTGAATTTGATATCGCAGGCATATAAAAAAGAAATGATATGAATCCTCACAACTGGCTCCACAGCTACAAGATGAATCTGTTATAATATTGAATTTAGACAAGTCATGATTGAGAAATGTTGACGAGCATCTAAACTGAGTAAGAATTATATTTAGTTTTCGAGGTCCGTAAGAGTAATATCTTGGAACACTGCATCCATCAGACATTTTTTTTTCAAAAAACTTTTAAATTGTGACAATGTATTTGCATTACGAATAGTCTGATCCAATTTATTCCACTCCCTTATAGTGGAAGGAATATATAAACTGGAAGTTAAGGATAATCTACAGAAGGGAATCATAATATCTTCCCCATTTCTTAACGGATATACTGAGGTAGATTGTATTTTGGGTGGTATTAAGTTACAAAGATAAGACGGAGCATTATTGTTTTGAATATTGTAAAACAGTTGCGTCTGCTTATTAGAGTTTCCCACCCTAGTTCTTCATAAATAACATCTGACTTAGTAAATATACATGTAGGTAGCCCAGTTATTATTCTCGCGGCTTCTAGCTGTAGCTGTTCGAGTCTGGCTGAATTATAGATACCACAGTTATCCCAGACCTCACAGGCATATTCAAATAAAGGTCTAATGTAAACCAAATTCAATTTTTCTAGATTTGACCTGCTGAGTTTATATTTTAGTTTTCGAAGAACATTTAAATGTTTAGAAACACTTTGCACAATATTATCAATATGTTTAGTCCATTTCGCATCTTTGCTAAAAGTAACCCCTAAATGTTTATGCGTTTCATTAATAGAAATAGTATTATCGTTAAATGTGAAACTAAGTTCTGGTTCTTGTGTATTACAAAAGAACAAAATTTCAGTTTTATCAGGATTAAATGACATAAGCCATTTGCTCGACCATTCGTCCAGCTCCTTCAAGTCATGATCAATAACAGTTTGAATTTGATTATGGTCATGATCTGAACAGCTGAAAGAAGTATCATCAGCAAACAATCTAGTTAATGAAATAAGATTTTCAGCAATATCATTAATATAGATAATAAAAAGCAAAGGTCCCACAGATTCCTGAGGAACACCTGCTAAGATGCTACTTAGTGAAGACGATGATTCTTTAATAACCACTCTCTGTTTCCTTTCATTCAAATAGCTATGGAACCAGTTTAATAAATTACCTCCTAAGCCATAAGACTTCAATTTGTGTAACAATCCCAAATGCCAAACTTTATCAAAGGCTTTAGAGAAATCACAAAATACAAAGCAACAAACATCTTTGTTCTCTAAAGCATTGAGGATACAATTATGAATTTCCAACTGATGCACTGTTGAATTTTTAGGTAAAAAACCTGATTGGTACTTATATATCAATTTATTTCTTTGGAGATGATTATATACATTCTTATATACCAGCCTTTCCATAACCTTACCCAAACAGCTAATAAGAGATATTGGACGATAGTTAGACGGTAGAGAATTATCTCCCTTTTTAAATATAGCAATAACATTTGCTATCTTCCAATCAGTGGGGTACTTACATTGGCGTATTGATTTATTAAAAATTATTTTTAATGGAACGGCTACTTTTTCTGGAAATATTTTTAGCATTTTATGACTAATAATATCAGGGCCTGAAGCTTTATTTGGATCTAGAGTTTGGATTATGTCTATTATTTCTTGTTCATTAAAACTTATATTTTCTAGTATGCTTTCTGTTTTATTTTCAAAACTTGGAAGCGGGACATTTTCCTCATCCAGTGTGGATATCAAACTAAAATATTTATTTAAAAGTTCACATTTTTCTTTATCTTCATAAATAATATTGCCAAAGTTTTCATCTTGAATTATATTTTTTAATGGAGGTAAAGCACATGATCCTTTATTTGATTTGATAAGCATTTTCATTATTTTCCAGTACATTTTTGGATTTGACGTATTTTCCAATATAATATTATCAAGATTTTTCTCAAAATTTTCTTTCGCTATTTTCTTTTATAGATTCTTAACTTTGTTTCTCTGCTATTAATATTTTAATATATCACAGTCACGTTTTGTTCTCAAGGATTTTTTTCTATACCTGTCTCTTTTACAAGTCTCTCTCCGTAGTTCTCCGTTAAACCAGGGTTTATCATTATTTCTTACCGTAACCTTTTTGGTTGAAATGCACTCCCTTGCAAATCTATAGTTCCATGTAAACCAAACAAAATCTATAGTACCATGTAAACTAAACAAACTCTATAGTCCCATGCAAACCAAAAGAATATATAGTCCTATGTAAACCATACAAAATCTCTAGTCCCATAGAAACTAAACAAATCTATAGTCCCATGTAAACAAAATCTATAGTCCCATGTAAACCAAACAAAATATATAGTCCCACGTAAACCAAACAAAATCTATAGTCCCATGTAAACCAGGCAAAATTTATAGTCCCATGTAAACCAAACAAAATATGTAGTCCCATGTAAACTTAACAAAATATATAGTCCCATGTAAACCAAACAAAATCTGTAGTCCCATGTACACCAAACAAAATATATATTCCCATGTAAACCAAACAAAATCTAGAGTCCCATGTAAACCAAACAAAATCTACAGTCCCATGTAATTCAAACAAAATCTGTAGTCCATGTAAACAAAACAAAATCTATCCCATGTAAACCAAACAAAATCTGTAGCCCCATGTTAACCAAACAAAATCTAAAAGTCCTGTAAACCAAACAAAATCTATAGTCCCATTGAACCAAACAAAATCTTTAGTCCCATGTAAACCAAACAAAATTTATAGTCCCATGTAAATCAAACAAAATCTATAGTCCCATAGAAACCAAACAAAACGAAATCTATAGTCCCATGTTAACCAAACACAATCTATAGACCCATAGTAACCAAACACAATCTATAGTATCATGTAAACCTAACAAGATCTATAGTCCCATGTAAACCAAACAAAATCTATAGTCCCATGTAAACCAATCAAATTCTATAGTCCTGTGTAAACCAAACAAAATCGATAGTCCCATTTAAACCAAACAAGATCTGTAGTCGCATGTCAACCAAACAAAATCTATAGTCCCATGTAAACAATACACAATCTATAGTCCCATGTAAACAAAATCTATAGTCCCACATAAACCAAACAAAATATATAGTCCCATGTAAACCAAACAAGATCTGTAGTCCCATGTCAACCAAACAAAATCTAAAGTCACATATAAACCAAACAAAATATATAGTCACATGTAAACCAAACCAAATCTATAGTCCCATGTTAACCAAACAAAATCTACAGTCCCATGTAAACCCAAACAAAATCTATAGTCAAAACAAAATTAACTACCTTCATTATTTTCACCTCTTTTCTTTGCAACTGCAAATCACAGCCACTACATAATTGTTATGGTGCTTCAGTATGCATACCTGCCAAGTTTTGAAAATGCTCATGGAAGTTTTGATGAGCGAGACAACTCCAAGCATACCATAAAACCTATAAAGGGGAATTTAAATTCACTTTCCTGTTGGTTTTTATGACATTAAAAGCCATCATGCATTAAACAAATAACAGATTTGTATGGCAACGAAGAAATAATTGCTCTCTGAAAATATCAAATCAATGTTCTCATGGGGGGAATATCTCCATAAAATAGGGATAGTCAGCAGGTTTGAATATGAGGTTCTTAACTGTGCCATCCACTTTTTTGCCATAATTAACTACTTCCTGTTTTGAAAACTGTTTGCCATTTTTACTTTTTAGGTGCTGAATGCTTAGAACTGGGAATAATGGTGAGCCAATTACCAACTAACTGGTTACAGCCAAATCATAAAACTAATTTTGAATGACTCAAATAGACTTAATAGACTGTTAATTAAATGTCATGCAAATTACATATAATGCTTATATTTAATTTTAGGTTCAAGGACAGTGAATTAGTCAGTAATGCCTTTAATGTGGATCCATTGTATTTAAAACATGATCATCAGGGAAAAATACCAGATTATAGAGTAAGTCAAATTATGTTCTAAAATTCCATTGTATAGAAAAAAAAATTGTGCCTTCATTTAATTCATTACTGTAAAGTTATCAAAACCCTCATATGTATTAAGTTTATTTCATATTTTCATATGGAAAATTTAACTTTTTGTTCTCTATTTAATCATTTTTGTGGTTTAAATGCTAGGACAATATGCTTGGTGATTTCTCTTGAATTTTAAAGTAGCACTTCGAATTTACAAATGCTATTGTTAAATGTTAAACTTGATTTAAGTTGGAATTATTTGAAATTAGGTTTATTGAAGCTTGGAAATGATGAGTTGCATTGTGTAAGCAATTTACAAGTTTGTTTGGCATCCACTTAATGTTTGCCGATACTTTTGATTTTTGAACCATTAATCAAATTTTAGTCACATATTTCTTGGCTTGTGCTGGATGGTATGTTTCAAATTTGGTCTGAAGCATTGAAATGATGAATTGTATTGTCTAAGCCTTTTTCAAGTTTTTCAGGTGCCAATACTTTGACTTTTTTACAATAAACCAAATTTCCATCACCGATCTCATGGCTTGTACTGGAGGGAATGATTTGAAATATGGTCTGAATCTTGGAAATTGTGAGTTGTAATGTGTTAGCAATCTTCAGGTTTGCTTTTTGACTGCTTCCTGTTTTCCAATACCTTGGTTTTTAACTATTTACAAAATATTTGCCAAATATTTCTTTACTTGTAAGTAAGAAGAATTTTTTATTAGGTCCCGGCCACATAGTGGCGGACACCCTATAGTAATTGCTCTGTCCGTCCGTCCGTGCGTCCGTCCGTAACAAAGTCCTGTCCTGGCTTTAACTTATTTGTCTTTTGAGATAGGCTTTTGATATTTTGCATGTAGATAAATCACTTCAAGACGATGTGTCATGAACAATGATTGGAGACCTTTGACCTTGACCTTTGTTGTCAAGGTCAGATTTTTGCTTTTCTTATGACAAGTTGTGTCTGGGCTATAACTGTTATGTCTTTTGAGATAGGCTTTTGATATTTTGCATGTAGATAGATCACTTCAAGACGATGTGTCATGAACAATAATTGGTGACCTTTGACCTTGACCTTTGTTGACAAGGTCAGATTTTTGCTTTTCTAATGACAAGTCGTGTCTGAGCTATAACTGTTATGTCTTTTGAGATAGGCTTTTGATATTTTGCATGTAGATAGATCACTTCAAGACGATGTGTCATGAACAATGATTGGTGACTTTTGACCTTAACCTTTGTTGTCAAGGTCAGATTTTTGCTTTTCTAATGACAAGTCTTGTCTGGGCTATAACTGTTATGTCTTTTGAGATAGGCTTTTGATATTTTGCATGTAGATAGATTACTTCAAGATGATGTGTCATAAACAATGATTGGTGACCTTTGACCTTGACCTTTGTTGTCAAGGTCAGATTTTTGCTTTTCTAATAACAAGTTATGTCCGGACTATGACTGTTATGTCCTTTGAGTTAGGCTTTTGATATTTTCCAAGTAGATAGATCACTTCAAGATGATGTGTCATGAACAATGATTGGTGACCTTTGACCTTGACCTTTGTCCTCAAGGGCAGATTTTTGCTTTCGTACTGGCAAGTCGTGTCCAGGCTATATTTTTTTTGTCTTTTGAGATAGGCTTTTTGATATTTTGCATGTAGATAGATCACTTCAAGAAGATGTTTCATGAACCATGATTCGTAACCTTTGACCTTGACCTTTGTCTTCAAGGTCAGATTATTGCTTGCGGGTATTACATTCTGTTGATATCATGATGATTTGATGGTGATTATACTTGTGTAGTGTCCACTCTTGTACTGTGTCCACACCTGTATTGTGTCCACACACAATAATAATTTGCACTTATATACAGAGGGGCCCACAGAGATTGCTGCCATCTCTCCGATGTCTAGTTTAGTCTGAAGCTAAGAAATCACTGTGTCCAGCAATTTACTGTATCAACACAAACAGATTTGGAATCCACACTTATCTCAACCTTAGTTTTGCGCACAGTTTCAGGGTCTAAATTAAGGACCCCTTCCGACAAAGACAGTTTCAACATGCTCTAGTTTATGGTTGTTTTCTTCAAAATTTCCCATTAATGATAAAAAAATAAAACTCATATGCCCATACTGAATTTTTCAAAGAGAACCTACATTTTTGAGTGCAGTGCGTTCATGCAGTGGTGACATATAGAGATCACTATCTGTCATCTTGCATCTGTCGTCGCCTGGCATTTGGGGTCGGAGTCACATTTTTCTCAGGAACCACATATCCCACCCTTCTACAATTTTGCATGGAGTATCAGTATGGGGACCTTTACCGTGTAATAGAGTTTGGGATCTCTCGTATGCCAACTTCCTGTTTGACAGACCTTAGAATATTTTTTGCTTCTTGAAAATTTCTGTCACACTTTTCTCAGGAACCACATATGCCAACCTTTTGCAATTCAGTATTGAGTATAGTTATGGTGAGCTATACCCTGTAATAGAGTTTGGGATCTCTTGCACGCCCACTTCATGTTGGACGTTACTTGGAATATATTTCACTGTCAGCATCACAAAAAAATTCTGTCACATTTATCTCAGGAACCACATAACCAAGCCTTTTTGCAAGTTTGCAGTTATTGGGACCTATACCGTGTAAGAGAGTAACGCATCTCTTACATACATTGTACCAACTTCCTGTTTGACGGAACTTAGAATATTTTTTGCACTTTGAAAGTTTCTGTCATATTTTCCTCTTGGAACCAAACATTCCATTCTTCTGTTACTTGGGATGGAGTATCAGTATGGGTATCTATATCTTGTAATTGAGTTTGGGATCTCTCATATGCCCACTTTCTGTTTGATGGAACTAAGAACATTTTTTTGCATATTACGCATCTGTAACATGTCTTCCCTGGAAGACTTACTGCTAAGTTTATTATAATGGCCTATTTGTTTTTTCAGCACTGGCATATACCATTAGGAAGAAGATTTAGATCATTAAAGTTGTGGTTTGTATTGAGATTGTTTGGTCAAGAGGGATTACAGAATTACATCAGAAATGTAAGTCATATCACAGATGACATCCAGTGCTTTATAACAAATATTTCATGTTTGTGAACTGACTTAATATTGATCGAGTCAGTAAGTTTCATATACTAAGGTACAGTACAACTTCGATGTCTCAAACTGCAATAACTCGAACACAATGGATGCCTCGAACCCTTTTTGTTGTCCTCTTGTTCAAGTTTAAACATAGTTCGACCTCGATATCTCGATCTGTTTTCAACGGTCACATGGGTGTCCGAGCCATCGAAGTTCGACTGTATATGTACTGTAAACCCAGATATTATTGGACAGTTCTTGGGCAGATTTTGCTGTTTTTATTTTGTTTTTTACTCAAATTAGGAGATAATCATGCTGTATTTTAGTATCTGAGTGGGGAAATCACCAAATCTGCATAGCAAATCCAGTTTTCTTGTGACAGTAGAATAACAAGATTGATCACAAAAGATCATAAACAAACAACATGGTCATCTCATTCTTATACACAACCTCAAAGTTTTCTCAGTGCAATTGCTGTGGGTTCCCATTTACCCCCTAAAGATTAATGAGTTATCCAGTCAAAATAATAGTGTTAAAAACCGTATTGCATTAGAATGTCTTATTTTCTTTTTCATGTCTTGTAAAAGTGTTGAATGTGTGCAATATATATTGATATTTTCTAATAATGTAGAAAAATGTGTGATTTTTATGCCCCCGTGAATCGAAGATTCATGGGGCATATAGTTTTTGGTCTTTCTGTCTGTTTGTTTGTTTGTTTGTCTGTTTGTCTGTTTGTCCACAAAAAACTTTAACATTGGGTATATCTTTTGAATGGTAAGTGATAGGGCTCTCATATTTTGCATGTGTATTCCTTGTGGCAAGACCTTTCAAATAATACCAAAATTTTGAACCTGGTGACCTTGACCTTGACATGTGATGGACTTTTTGAAAAAAATAATAAACTTTAACATTGGATATATCTTTTGAATGGTGAGTGATATTCCTTTCATATTTTGCATGTGCATTCCTTGTGGCAAGACCTTTTAATTGGTATCAGAATAGTTGACCTTGTGACCTTCACCTTGGCCTGTGAACAACTGCATAAAAACTTTAACATTGAGCATATCTTTTCAATGGTAAGTGATAGGGCTCTCATATTTTGCATGTGTATTCCTTGTGGAGAGACCTATCAGTTGGTACCAGAATATTTGACCTCGTGACCTTGACCTTGGCATGTGACTGTTCGGTAAAATTTCACCAGAAAAATGAAATTATATTTTGTTTTATTTTATTTTATATATATAGAAATTAAACTTATTTATGTGAAATGTTTCTTGATATCTATAGATTTTTTTT
>MJUU01015379.1:537944-550081 GCA_002080025.1 Modiolus philippinarum | reverse complement strand
CGAATTAGTTCCTTGTAGTAATGTTGTTCTAAGTTCTTTGCATAAAGATTAATTTTGTCGTAATACAATAAGGGTTTAAATAAAAGGTGCATTAGCAAATTCGTTTTTCCAACCCCACTGGGCCCCACGATGAGTAAGCGGAAAAAATCACTCGGCATATTTTTTACTCCTTGTATTGTTTTAAAATTATTCGTATTAGACTTTTCTGAAAAATATACGGGAATCGTTGTCATTTTTTTTATAACCCGAATATTTATTAGATAAAAAATTATGAGTGTATTTCAGGTAGGAGGGTGCATAACCGTTGTGGTAAGCAATAATGTTTGACTTTTATAATAAAAATCAGGTAAAAAAATGCTCGCATATGATTTGACCAATCTAAAAAAATAAAAACAAAGGTGTATGGTTTTTACGAAATACTTGATATTCAAGGGGAAATCGTATATTTATATTATCCTTTTAACAATATATTTGTTATAGAGAGAGTAACTGGTGACGACCTGTCAGACTTACTAGAAATGTATAGGAATCAAAAGTGTAGAACCAGAGATACACGTCAGTGTTATGTATAACCCGTGTCATGCAAGCAACGTAAAAAATGTGAGTGAACTAAGAATCTAGCCCGTTTTACCCGTCTCAACTGTAGTGAATAACGAAACTTACATGTTTGCTTATTTTCGTTAGTCCCGTAGATAGTAGTTAACTATGGGAAAAAGCCGTAGGTTTTCAAAAAACGTTTTTTGAAAACCTACGGCTTTTTCCCATAGTTAACTACTCCAATGAGGTATTTATTTATTTCTTATTGTGAACACTGGAAGTATAAGACAAAACACTAACCTTACCACAGCTTAAGAGAATGTCTATGGTAAAGTCCAGCAGTGCTTGCCACATGACAAATTTTGTTTTCAAAAATCTGTTAGCATTCTGGAACAACAAACACATTTAATCTGGTTTTTAATTTATGGCAATGATTTCAGAGTAATAAATTACAAGGAAGAAACTCTAGAAAATATAAATAAGAGGAGATAACTCCTTGATTTGTACAAATAGGTCATATCTTGAGCTATCCATATTGAATCTTTTTATGGACATTTGTATAAGTTCAGCTTAGGGGTGACACACAAAATTTGATGGGGACTGATTCACCATTGTGTCAGCCATGATATAGGATCTTTCCGATTTCTTCATGGACAGCCTCTGACATACATGTGATAGGTCTCTTGAGCCAATGCAGGAGATAGCCTTGATTTTCAGGGAGATTACCCATTTTTTCAGGTGAAATCAGGGAGATTTTTTATCGCCATTTGTTTTTTTTAAATGCACATCGTTGTTCCAGATTAAGATTTAGGCCAAGAGTGATTATAATGGGTTCCTGTAAATGCTTAGTTGATGTTAATGTTAAAGAAATGTACATCTCTATAACTGCATTATGCACTCAGTATATTTTTTTTATCTTTATATTATGCACTCAGTATATTGCAAATGAGAAAATTTTGTATGCACTCAATGTTATAGCATTTTAAATATTTATATCTTAGTTTAACTTTCTATTAATTTGTAATTTTAAAGAAATTATTTTGCAAAATATCAAATAAATGTTGTTTACAAACACTTTTTTAGCTTAAATAGTGGTAAAATAAAAATTTTTGTTATATTGATTAAGCAAATATCAGCAAAAGTTTAATTATAAAAAATAAATTCATGGAAATGAAAAGACGATTTTTAAGAGGGAAATAACCTAACCTTAAAAGAAACGTGATCTGTAAAAAAAAATCAATGTAATCAAAGAGAAAGTTTGACCTGTTAATTATGAAAAAATTGCTGAAAGAAAGATTTTAATGGTAAAAGAATTAATAATTTTAAATAACTGATAGTTAATTGCCATACAGGTAAGCAGGTTATCTCTGATTGACCGCATGCCAACAAATCCCCGATGGTGTTTGTTTACGACAGACCTAATCCTTTAATTAACATTACAGGTGTAATTAAAGTGTCAGTTTGGACAATCAGATTACAGTGACAAAGATTATGAGCAGTCATGTGACTATAGGCTAATTATATCACTTGGGAATACTCCTAATGATTTTTTTTATTTTGGCTGGATGCCGATTTTCCGGGAGATATTTCTGGAATTCCGGGAGGGTAAAGAAGCCCTTGAAAATCCGGGAGATTTCCATGCTCCCGTCGGGAGATCACATGTATGCTCTGAAATAGAAACAATATCATACAATAATATTGATAGATGTTTTATCTTCATAATACTTCGTGCGATTGTCCTGCTGTATGTATCTATTGTTGTCAAATTACACTATCAGTCACATTCCTTACTGTCTACACTGTCTTTATCTTAACAGAAATATAATTCATTAATATGCATCTTTTGCTATTAATCACATACTAGTATTTGATCCTATTAATGTATCCGCCAGAACTAGAGATAAAGGAAAGTACAAAAATAACTAGATCTACATCTTTTTGGACTTACATTCCGAATTTGACGAAAATGGTCATGATTGATTGATTGATTGATTAGTTAGAGTTTAACGTCCAATGAGCAATATTTCAGCTATATCAGGACGAGAACAAGTTAATCAGGTCATGCATCTCAGTACTAAAATTTACGACAAAGGAACGGTTTTATAATTTCAAAATCAACAATTTCCCTAACATGGACGGAAATATTCCAGCTTCTCCTGCTTTCGGTGTGTATGTTTTACAGTTCTTTCGTTGATTGGAGAGCTAGCACAAATTATGCAGACTTTGTCATAAGACATAGTTATCTCCGTGACCATCTTATTAATCGAGCCTTCCAAAAATTCCGGTTCGTACGTTCATTAAAAATTTACTTTAATAGATTTAAGTCCCTTGTGGAAAAATTTGAAGTTGAGGTCCGAACTCTGATTTAAGATTCTTTTTTTACTTAGTACTGGACTGATCATTTCTTTCAATTGTCTACGACCTTTCAATAGCAATTGTTGTTGAGTTGCTACCGGACACTACTGCAATGGAAGGGGAGGTTTGGTCCGCCATAAAACCGGTTTAAACCACCATTTCTTTCGAAATGCCTGTACCAAGTCAGGACCATTGCAGTCGACTATTTTTCCTGTGATTTCCACCTGATTTGCCTTTTGTCTCATGGACTTCGGCTCTTGACAACTCTGTTCGGTAATATTGTACCCTCGTTCCAGTACAGGTTGAATCAAAGTAGTTGGAAGACCATAAACCGAACGTTTGTAAAATCTGATAAAAAATATCTAAAGGAAAACCAAAAAATTATCAGTCAGTTGGTTCTCTTAAATTCAGTTAGATAATTTACAGTTGTATTTCCTTTAAAAAGTTATATTTGCGTTCTTGTTCATCATTGATACAATATTAAAGAAAGATTAAAGGATTGTCCTGTTGTATGCATATTGATGTCAAGTGTATATACTTATTCCCTCCTTTCCAGACTTTCTGTATGTAAGCAAAAAATTAGAGGTCACTGAACACAAAGCATGTAAGTTTTACCAAGACATTGTGGTTCGCTCTTGTTTTGAAGATTGCAATGAAAAAATAACAGGAAACACACACAATGACCGAATATCACAATCAAATGTCACAACTCACCTGGAAACAACACAAGAAAAACATTAATTAAAAGACAAAAGACAAACGTATATACAATGATAGGAACTCAGGATATCCGGACTTGGTACTGGCACTAGCAAAAGCCAGCGGTAGGGTTAAACCGGTTATGGGTTCCCAAACCTCCCCTTTATCTACCCTGTTTCCAAAACCCAAGTCAGGTGCACTACTAACTCAGTTACCACTATCTTGAAAAGGGAAAGAAAAAGACAAAGCGTACTTTTGAAAGAAGGGTCAAAGAGTCTTTGTCGCTAAGCTGCCGTCTAGCTCGGGGAGCCTAATCTGATGGTAAAACATTGTCGCACTACGGAAGGAAAATCAAACTCAAAACTCCCTGAAAGGTTTTGTAAAGAATCTTCATGTATGTTAGTAGACATTTTTGAAAATATTCATTTTTGTATTGAAGATATTCGTTTTTAACTAATTATGCTCAATAAAAAAGACGAAAGAAAGTGTGCAGAGTATACAGTGTCAAAGGGATTCTGGCTAGGGTAGAAATGAAATATTTTAAAGATGAAAAGATATATCGAATCACAGTGAAAAGATTTTGATTTTCATTTTTGAGAAAAACTTTTCCAAAGACAGAAGCAACACTCACTCAAGGTAAATTGTTGTTCTTTAGTAAATACAGAAATTCAGTAATGTCACCGATCGTTGCCATCGACGTACAACTAATATTAACAGGTAAATATGATTCTTCTCACCATAAATATTTACCAATATAATTTACATATCGCATAAAACGTCTAAAATTAGACATATCAGTTAAATTTGCAAAGTTGGAGATAAAAAGTGACCCCAAGATAAAGATTTAGATAACAGTGATTAACGTGCACAATAAACATAAATCTAACAGGACTGAGTTCACACGTTCATTAAATTTCAAAAACATTTCAGCATTCACATGACACTGTTCTTAAACGCATCTTAAATAAAACATTGCATTTTTCATACTTATGTACTTTATCTAATACTACAAGTGTATATATACGGCATAAATACAGTATCAGACGTATTAAAGTATCTTCATTAGAGTTTCTATGCAGTTAACAATGTATGAAGATATCAGCTTGTAACCAGTCAAAGAGTTAAAAAATGAAAGGGAGTATGCCACAAAGGTGGTGAAAAATATTTGTTGAATTATACCAGATAGCATTAACATCGTTATACTCTGCTGAAGTGAAATGTCCTAGTCAATACTGCAATTTGTTTACTTCTAATTCACTGGGGATATGAGACCATATCCCCATAGTAGCAAAAATACAATTTATAAACACTTTTTAAAGCACTTCTCACAAAATATGATATTTATTCCGGTTTCATAGGTTATTCCCTTGCAAAAAGCCCGAATATGATACAAAGTTTATAATCAGTCCGTTTGAGTTTCGTCTTTGTTTCTGTTGTCACATTCAGGATGCCACCATGTTTTTTTTTTTTTTTTTTTTTTTTTTTTTTTTTTTTTTTTTGATATTATACATGTAATGCGAAATTTTCTGTACATGATTTACATGAATTTTGGTTTCATTGTCGATTTATTTACTTTTGGGTTATAGATATCAATTTTGTCAATTTATTCAATAATGGAACTAATCATCATGTGACATAACACAAACAAAACTGACTTATTCTATGTGCACTGACTTAAAGAGTTCAGGAATAAGGCCACACTTCAAAATCTATGTTTCTCGGTTATATCCCATACAACATAGGGATCTTTGGTTTAATTTTTATCTCGATCAAACAATGGTTCTTAAAGACACTTTTTTAAAAACGTTTTGCTGCTTTCCTTGTCTAAATAAAGGTCGCAACCTCTCTTGACTGCTGGTACGTGTTACCTCGTGTGTATCAAGCTCAGTCGGGAACACATTAAAATATCTGGGAAATCTTTAAAACAGCGAAAAGGTTTTTTTTTCTTCTTATGCAAAAAACAGGAATGACGATGAACGTAAATATTAGACAATTGCGAGATAACAATAATTGGCCACGATATTAAGCGAAAACACAATCTATTCCCATTGTGATCAAGAGGAGGTCTGCAAATTTCTTTGTTATTTTACTTTTATCAGCTTTTCATTGCACGTAAGGATGCATGTGCGTATATATGTAGTTAAGAGTTAGGTAGTTTTTTTTTAATACATTTCATTTCTAGAGTTACCACTTGTGAACAGAAAAAAAATCCATAATAAATGCGCCGTTGATTTTTGCAATAGATATCACAGTACTATCACCGCTTATCCAGTTAATGCAAACCACCAGTCTTAATATTAACGCCTGGGTAGGCAAAGCAATGAATCCAACCAAACTGTCTAGGAAATATCTTTATCAGCCAAGGCATACGACAATCGACAGTTTCTTTTTGAAATATCATAGAGAACAACAATAAAAGGTCTTTAGTAAAGCAAAGTCGGCTATGGACTGAGATTTGTATAGCATCAGATACTCTCTAGTTTTTACTTAAAAATCAAATTGTAGAAGACAACTGATTTGAAATACGGTACACGTTTAAATTCGACTTTTATCAGAACTTATTATAAACCAAATACATAAAACATATACACATATATATACTCGGAAGATTTTACACATATACTGGCCCCTCACTGACACTGACGAAGTTTACTGAAATACATGACTACTCTTTACCAAACCTTTCGGGAAGTCTTAAGTTTGATTTTTCTTCCGTAGTGCAACATTGTTTACCAGCAGACATATTTCCTTGAGCTAGCCGACATTAGCGGCGAGCACTCTTTGACACATCCTTCTAAATTAAGTTTTGTCATATTCTTTTCTTTTTCAAAATTGTGATCATAGAGTTTATAGTAGTCTATCTGTGTTTGGTTTATTCGTATGTTTATTATAAACTATAAGGAAACGGGATAAAGAAAGAGGAGGTTTGGGTACCCATAAACCGGTAAAACCCTACTGGCTTTTGCTAGTGCCAGTACCAAGTCAGGCTAACCCGAGTTCCTATCGTTACTTACACGTTTGTCTCTTGTCTTTCATTTGTGTGTTTTTGTGTCTGTGCGTTTTGGTTTTTTTCTAGTTTTTCGTTGTTTTTTTTTTCTTTTCTTTTTTTCTTTTTTTTTTTTGTTTGTTTGTTTGGGTTTTTTTTAATTTGCTTTTTTAGCTCACCTGGCTATGCCAGGGTGAGCTTTTGCCATCACTTGGCGTCCGTCGTCCGTCCGTCCGTCCATCCGTCGTAAACTTTTCTTTGAAAATCTTCTCCTCTGAAACCACTGGGCCAATTTAATCCAAACTTGGCCCGGGTCATCACCAGGGTATGTAGTTTAAAAAAATGTGTTCGGTTAGTCCGAGGGCCAAACAACATGGCCGCTGTTACTAAAAATAGAACATAGGGGTAAATTGCTGTTTTTGGCAAATAACTCGAAAACCGTTGCAGATATCAAAAATCTGACTGGGGGTTAAATTGTTCAAAATGCCGAGATCTATCTGCTCTGCAATTTTGAAGAAAATCGGAAAACCCGTCTTAGAGTTATAGCCCTTTTTCCGTAAATTTTTCAAAATTTATGCATATTTTATTTTTTATTTCACTGCTGAAAAACTGCAACAGCTAGAGGTGAAGTGTAAATTGGAATAATGTTCAGCATATCAAGATCTACATACTCTGAAATTTTGAAGAAAATCCAAAGGCCTATGTAGGAGTTATTGATTGATTTTCACCAATTTTTTTTTTCCAATGCCATATGGTTTATTGGTTATTTCCCTTTAAATTCTGTGTTCAAATCTTCTTTGGTTAACTTTTCTCTTTTAAGCTTTAGAGAAATTCCTTTTTATAGCTTTGTTAAAACAATTATTTTTATTTATAATTAAGAGCAAAAACAGTGATTTTGTACAAATTTTTACAATTTTTTGCAAAAATACTTTATTTATCTTTACCTTATTATATGTTACAATTATTTTTCTATATATAATATTGGCCACTGTATTGTATGCTCTGCTGACATGTTCTTGGCCTCATAGCCTGTTCAAGTGGTGACATTAACCTTGAGAACCACAGGAGGATTTGAATACTACATAGCATGTATGATGCTATGAGCTGACTAAGTATTGTGACTTTGGTGCCTATATATCATCCAACATGGCCACTTGCGGGGAACTTAATTTATTACTGGACTGTATAGAAAGAGCACATTAAGAATTTTTTATCTGAAACAACTTTGCTAGTTAGAATAAAACTTAATCACAATGCATCTTAGATGGTCCCCTTCAAAACAGATGTCCCTCAAGTCTGCACCTTATGCAAATTGGCTACCAATGGGAAACAGTTTAATATTGGAGTACATTCAAAGATCTTCTTTAAAACCATTTGGCCAATTGGAAATAAACTTTGGCACAACACTTAATTTTCTTTAAAATTGTGTCCTGCAGATCCATCTCTTATCCAAGATGGCAGGCAATAGGGAAAATAGTTTGATCATACAACATAAATGTTTGTTTACATAGTTTGAAAATGAGACCCTTTAACATAGAAGTTTATTTGAATTTATGTATTGACCATGGACCAGGTGAGCGATACAGGCTCTTGAGAGCCTCTTGTTTTGTTTTTGTTGTTTTTTAAGTGAAGTTAGCTTGTTAATTAAGGTCTTTCCAGGGGAAAGACCTTTCTGTATTTCGTTTGATTATTATTATTATTATTCTCCTTCTTTTCTGCCTCATTCTCGTAAAATTGACTGGAGATATCGTTTTGAAATTTTAGGACAATAATCAGGACCATGTCTAGTTGATAAGAAATAGGCATCGGTCGAAAATCTTTTTTCGTTCACGAATTTTCGCCCAAAGTCCGAAAACCCTTGTTATGGGATAAACTCAGAAACCGTAAGAGATAGCTGAAGAAGTGTAATGGCAAAAAATGTTTGTTAGGTATTGACGGACCTTCGTTACATTTGGACCGAAACTCTACGGTGGACCGTTCATTAATTATTAGTCCCGCAAAATTTCGTCACATCTTTGAGTATGTTTTTCTCGAAAACGGTAATAGATAGAAGCCTGGAACCTTTTCCATTCAACTTAGGAGATATGTGTTACATCTAAAAATGCTAAGGTCAAAGGTCATTGGTCACTTTGAACTTTGACCTCAACCCTTGTTATTGGATTAACTCGGAAACGGTAACAGATAGCTGATTAAATGTAATGGAGAAAATGTGTGTCTTGTTGAGATCTACATTTGTTACATTGGGTCCGAAATGATCGGACCAACCGTTTTGGGCCTATGGACCAAAAACCGAATTTTGATGTCCGAATTTGCGTTTTTCGCTTATAGCTCTAATACCATTGAAGATACAAAAATATTTTCAATACAAAAAATGTTCGGGATATCTTGACCTTCAAAATGGGGTCAAGGTCATATTTCAAGGTCGTAGTCAAAATTTTTTTTTCATGTTTAAGAATAAATACATGTGCGTATCAACCTTAGAATATTGGTTTTAGCGATGAATCAATAATGAGAACATGTGACGCAACTTCTGGGAAAGACCTATCAATTGTTCTTGAACAATTGACATACTAGTTGTAGCATGTGATTGTAGTTTTCGGCCATTTTAAGTGTTTACTGTTATCTTAAGATTGTTTGTAATTACATGTATTCCTGTTCCATATATTTCGGATTTTATCCAGAAAATAAAAACTTTTAATATGTATACACATATTCTATCATTTTATAGACAGGTTTTAAATATGCTGGCATAAACAAGACAGTTGTCAGATAAACCAATATGATATATTATTTCTCAACAGTTATATTTCCTCCTGACATTTTCTTCATTTCTTCTTCAATAAAATCTGAAAAACAGAGATATAAAAAAAATTACGTCTAGACTTGAAGAAGGCATTTTATCTGGCCAGTCATTCTATGACAGTGTTTAAAGAAGAGTCATGTTAAAGCAGCTCTACATTTATTTGAATAATTTTGTTGTTCAGTACCTGACTATACTCATTAGATCATCAAAATGCGAACACCATTTTTAGACACCATGTAGTTTACAAAACAGAAACAATGAGTTTTAGATATTGATTTATATCACGGTCTAGTGTTGCTTACCATTCCGGAGCACCTGATGTCACTCTTTATTGCTTTAGTTTTTATTGTTGTGTTTGTGTTTTGTGGTTGTGCAGCGTCTTTGGCCTTTCGTCTTCTGCTGTTCTTGTTGTCTCTGGACTTTGATTTATGTAATCTTATTCTTTGTTCCTTTGGTTTTCTACTGCTGCTGTTTTGATTAGTATGAACTCATTTTATATTATTATTAACTATAGTTAATAATGAGTTGTATATTGAACTAGCTAAGATTTTGTCTGCATTCAAAGACGGGCATCAAGCATACTGTGAAAAAAAATTCATGTCCGAAGTGACATAAATCACATGTGGATACTTAAAAATTCGAAGGATTTATTGGAAAATTTTGATTTTCAAATACATTCTCTGAAAACAAGACTGTATACCACACTTCCTCGTGATAAACTTAAATCACAAATCAAAGGTATTATTCAAAAAGCCTTCCATATTATCAATTTCCCTAACGTGGACAGTAATATCCCAGCTTCTCCTGCTTATGTAGTGTATATTTCGCAGTTGATTCGTTACGCGAGAGCTAGCACAAATCATACAGACTTTCTCATCAGACATAGTTATCTCCGTGCCCGCCTTATTAATCAATGCTTCAAAAAATTCCGTCTCATACTTTCATTAAAAGATCTCTTTTATTGATATAATTCCCTTGTGGACTATTTTGAAGTTTCGGTCCGAACTCAGGATTCATTTTTACTTACTACTGGGATGATCATTTATTTCAACTGTCAACAGCCTTTCAATAGCAATTGCTGTTGAGTTGCTACCGGACACTACCGCAATGGAAGGCCGGAAGGTTCTGCATGCCATAAAACCGGTTTAACCGACAATATCTTTTGGAATGCCTGTACCAAGTCAGGACCATTGCAGGCGACAATTTTACCGTTGGGTTCCACCTGATTTGTTTTTTTCTTTTTTGTCTCATGGACTTCGACTCTTCACAACTGTGTTCAGTTATTTTGTTATTTACATACTCACACATTCTCAAAATGAAGTATTTACCAAATATTTTTTCATCAACTAACGTAATGCAATGAAACCATTAATAATTTAATTGATTTTTTTTCAACTTTATAAAATCTATTCATTGTTTTGAGTTTTGAAAGTTTTTTCATTTCATAAAGATATCTTTTTATCACACCAAATAGATAAAACCATAATGTTTCTATGGTGTTTCGATACCACCTAAAGAACACCACTCACACACAAAATGAAGATGAAACACTTATAAATGTCCTAGTATTTTCTTAATTAGCTTTTGTTTTGATTCCATGTTTTAGAAACAACAATATAAGAAAAAAATTACTACATTCACTGTTCAAAAGAAATTGGAATAATTTATCCTTAAATAGTGCAAGAACTTTAAATTTCACTGAAAATCAACAAGATTTCTGAACACGGAATATAATTTTATAGAAACAAAACGCCATTTTGTCACTTTTCGAATTTTTTACCTACCATTTATTTCTTGTGAATTTAGAGATCGGTTGTCGTTCTGTTGTACTTCTCCCGTACTTTTGGCTTTTGGTACACAACATACCGATGCAAAGCAGTTTGTAATCTGCGAATATAAACATTACAGTTTATATAATAAGCACCAAATACCGGAATAGAGAAGTAATTAACAAAGAAAACGAGGTGTCATCGGTGTCACTATTCTCGCTCTCTAGGTACTAGTCAGCTGTAATAAGTAAATAAGGAAATGCTTTTTTTAGAGAGGGTGAATCAATTAGAACTTGTCTAATTTTCATTAAGGCCCTCTTACAAACATACAAAAATATCAATAATGCAACTATAAAATACAATCAAAGCATGGAATGCTGTTAAGGCAGGTTCCTGGGTATTCACAGAAGTCCTGTAATTATTACTGTTTTGCTGAAATCTTGGCATGTTATTTTTTCAAGAATTTAAATCCAAAGTTTTCCTTCCCGGTTTGGGTTGTCTTTTCAGTTTTTGTATGGGTTGTTGGCGATTTAGTTAAAACTCTATTTACATTCTATTGCCTTGTTCCTCTTTGATGGTACTTGTAAGTATTCCAAACAAGTGTTACACTCGGTGGCTTGATTAATGTTGATATTTCTTATAATTTGATGACTATTTGACTGTGATTAAAACAATTACTTGTTTTCATGATTACATTGATATCCACAAGAACGAGATCTGAAGGAACCACCTTTAGAGGATTTTACTGATAACGGCCTTACACAGGGAATGTGACTTGCTCCCAGCCTTGAAAAAAATAACTTTTTACTATCAAACGTTTTTTTTTTTTTGTTTTTTTTTGTAGGCCATAGCAAGTCTCTGTGGCCTTATCTGGGGACAACACCTTCCAAAACATATTGAATGGGTTGCAGACTTCTTCTTATGATGGATCTCTGTTAGAGCAATCCATATTTGTATTTTTTATCTTCATGCACATCAGTTTTTTTTT
>MJUU01015379.1:507848-528294 GCA_002080025.1 Modiolus philippinarum | reverse complement strand
CAAATTTCATTGAAATCGGACAATGTTGAATTTTCCCGCCTTTTGTGGCGGCAATTTTGAAAATGGCGGTCAACAAACAATTTTCAACACAGGTTTTGAAGTCATAACATTAATATCTATTTGGAAATCAAATTTCATTGAAATCGGACAATGTTGAATTATCCCGCCTTTTTTTTGGCGGCCATTTTGAAAATGGCTGTCAATAAACTATTTTCAACACCAGTTTTGAAGTTGCCACAACATGGCAAACATTTCATCGTGTTTCAATTAATCTTCATCTTCTATAGCTTTGGAAATAAAAGACGAAAAATACAAAATTTTAAAAATTCGGTGAGAAAAAGGGCAATAACTCCTACAAGGGTTTATGATTTTTCTTCAAAATTTCAGGGTGTGTAGATCTTGATATGCTGAATATTTTTCCAATTTACACTTGACCTTTATCTGTTACACTTTTTGAAATAAAAAAATAAAAAATACAAAATTTCGAAAATTTTACGGAAAAAGGGCTATAACTCCGAGACTGGTTTTCAGATTTTCTTCAAAATTGTTGATCATTTTTACCCCATGTCAGATTTTCGAGTAATTTGCAAAAAACAGCAACTTACCCCTATGTTCTATTTTTAGTAACAGCGGCCATGTTGTTTAGTCTACGGACATAAAAATCACAAACTTGAAAGTGCATACCCTGGTGATGATTCAGGCCAAGTTTGGTTAGTATTGGCCTAGTAGTTTCAGAGGAGATGATCTTTGAATAAAAAGTAACGGACGGACGGACGGACGACGGACGCCGAGTGATGGCAAAAGCTCACATGGCCTTTGGCCAGGTGAGCTAAAAATGAAAGGATATGGAGTGAATGTACATGTGACAAAACGATACATAGAAAACTCCAGTTTATCAAGGACAGGGCTTTTATTCCTGTCTACATCTTGATGTCGCCTGAGGGTCTTCAACTAGAGGTGAACAATATTCACCCCCTCAAGCGAGATCAAGAAGGCACCTAGCGTGCACTTAAGCGGTATTCTTGACAAAAATTATATTAAGGTCACTCCCTTGCTTCCCACCCGCCATGGAATGCCAACTTGGGCGATGCTCAGGGTTATCCAGCCGAAAGCACCAGGGTTACAAGACGAGAATAAAAATGTTGAGCAACATCGATCGCAGCTAAAATATGTCCATATAAATCTCAGTTTCAAATTTTTGCAAGTAGTATCACTGAGAATGAGTTTAAGTAAACAAAAAATTACATACTAAATAAAAAATGTATTATCCTAGAAATACAGATATGATTTAAGTTTTAAAAAGTCAAGGCCAAGATCTGAAGTTTACAATGACTGCCATCATATATTTTCTGAAAGCCCAAATATATCATTTGTTAAAACATTTCATTCAAGGCAATGCCAGATTGATAGATATCAGTCTCTTGTGGAAAAAGTTGAAGTTTCTGTCGGAACTGTGATTCAAGATTCATTCTTTTTACTTTATACTGGTATGAAGATTTCTTTTTACTTTATACTGGTATGAACATTTCTTTTTACTTTATAAAAATATAAATAGGTTGTGCGATGGCCACAAATTAACTATGAAACAAAATAAAATGGTACAGTTGGCCACGATTAAAAGATAAAAAAAAACACAAAATGTACAAATTAAAAAAACACATAAAAAAGACAAAAATGGAAAGAGAGGGAGGGAAGACTGCCCAACGTTTCGGCCTATATGGCCTTCGACTAGGGGACTACCGGGCTAAATACGGAGAAAAAGATGGATATGACGAGAGAAGGCAGACCTGATGGCGTGTCACAGAAATTTCTGTGACACGCCATCAGGTCTGCCTTCTCTCGTCATATTCATCTATCTTTTCTCCGTATTTAGCCCGGTAGTCCCCTAGTCGAAGGCCATATAGGCCGAAACGTTGGGCAGTCTTCCCTCCCTCTCTTTCCATTTTTGTCATTTTTATGTGTTTTTTAATTTGTACATTTTGTGTTTTTTATCTTTTAATCGTGGCCAACTATACAATTTTATTTTGTCTTTTTACTTTACACTGGTATGAAGATTTCTTTTTACTTTATACTGGTATGAACATTTCTTTTTGCTGTCTACAGTCTTTCAATAACAATTAAGGTGCTATCGGCACTGTCGCAGTGGAATGGAAGGTTGCCGCCATAAAACCGGTCTAACTCGTTTGAAATGCCTGTACCAAGTCAGAACCATCGTGGTTGACATTTTTTGTCGTTGCTTTTGTTTTCTGTGTTGTCTTGTATATCAAGCTGTACATCTAAATTCTCATCATCTTATTTTCCTTCCTCAGTCAGGGAATGGAATAAGATCCCAACTGATCTCAGATTAACAGTCTCCATTAAAGTTTTTAAAGAAAAGATTAAAAAATATTTCTGTGGAAGCAATTATAAAAAGATTTATTCTTTGGGTTATGGTTTAGGAAAAATTAACCATACCCGTATTCGTCTTGGGTTAAGTGGCTTAAATGATCATTTATATAACTATAACTTAATTCCCGCTCGACTCTGTAATAGATGTAATGCAAGAAAACCAGAAACTACTGAACATTTTTTTTATTTATTGTGATAAATATGAAAATATAAGATCTTTGTTTTTTGATAAAGTAAAATTTCTACTCTGTCCAAATGTGAACCTATTAACTTTTAAAAACATGTTTGGTCAATATTTGGTAAAAATATTTCAACTTCTCAATGAACGACAATAAGCTCTTACTAGAATATGTTTATGAATTTATTGAATTATTGTAAAGAGTAAACGTTTTACATAACTTATTAATTAAACATGAATTGTAAATACTGTACTGAAAGTGTGAGTGTGTGAGTGATAGGTTGTATTGTATTTTGTCTTGTATTATATTGTCTTGTCTTTATATGTCGAGGAGAGCAACTTTGTAGCCTTCGGGCTGTTTGTAATCCTCTTTAAATAAATAAAGCATTAAATTAAGCTGTTATTTTTTAGCATTGTCTTTGTCGATTATGTTTGTGATGCAGCTTGCTGCTGTGATACTCTGTGTATAAATGAATAAATATATTTTTCAAACTTTCACCTTGATCTTGATTGAGGGTTACATAAGTAACATGTACCATGGATTTTTATTGGTTTTGTCTTTGGGGTAGAAAATAACATTTGGTAATCAGCACCCATAAGATATTTAACCTAGTACTGGAATAAACATTTCACTGACTTACGACCTGTCAATAGCAATCGCTGCTTGAGTTGCCATCGGACATTACTAAAATTGAAGGGGGGGGGGGGCGCACCATAAAACCGATTCAACACCAGTTTCTGTTGAAATGCCTGTACCAAGTCAGGACCTTTTCCAGTGGTTTTGTACCTAATTTTCTGTATTTTGGACTGTCGGTTTTGACAATTCTCTCGGGTAATTTTGTTCTTCCTCCCACTATCAACAATTATGCTACGTATTTCAAGTTCTCGTCACAAACAAGTCATATTTACAAAATTATGAACACCGAAGTACTGCCCTTTCGACGCAAAGTGATAGTTTTGCATAAGATGTCTTTAGAACAGGACCAGATTAGCTACATACATGTCACCTCAAGAAAACTCTGTTCATAGGGAAGCCACGCACCCAATAAACACGCCAGCACTAGATGTCCCGATTACGGTAGCAGGATTGCTTAAGTTTTTGACGACACTGGCGTTGGTGTGATAACAACAGATCTTCAGAAATACACAAAAACACGTGACATTCTTTCAAAAAAAGACCCCTGGACATTTGGTGTGACCATCCAAAAATATGAATTAACCTGATATCTCCCGATATACTGTAATATATATGTGCTATAATGGTTCCAAAATGGTTGATATGCCTTCGGTCTTATTACCACCGTTTTGGGTAGATTATACTCGTTAACATTGGAAGGCAGCTCATCTAGGAGAAGAAAAGCCCTGCTTAAAAACCAACAAATTCAACCATGATAAATATTGGGGAGACCAAGGCCCTGGAAGATTGTTGCAAAATCATGCGACAACGACAAAGGGCACATGTGAGTAATTTCATTTGACCGGCCAGTAGCTTGATTGGGGAGACCACATCCATAGGTCTTCACAAAAGTACTGGAACTTTTTGATAGCCCGCTTTTTCCAGAAACACAAGCCGACACAAACAAATTACAGATAAGGAGAAAAAGTCCTTCTTACAAAAGAAGCATGCAGTCCGAAAGTGAAATCCGGAAAGAAACCTCGTACGTAACATGTACGATCCTTGAAGATCACTTTCAAATCAAGAGCTATTGCTAGGGATATTCTGATTTGTGGTGTCGATATATTAGGGCTTGCCGTAACACGATTGAAAAACCCTTGACAAATGCGATTAATGTAAGGAAAAACTATCCTTTTTTTTCTCGGGACAAGTATAGGGGAGCAGGCCATTCAACCGGTAGACGTAACAATCTTGATATCAAAGCAACACAGCAACGGCCTTATTGGATGGGAACCCGTCAGCTCAAAAATTGTAACATTTAAATTCAAGACCATCGGCATCCACAAATGTATATCACTTGACATCATTTAAAGCTATGCGCCGACCAACGAGACCGATGATAAAGCCAAAGAACTTAATATGCTTCCTGAAGAAACATCAAGAAATTTAGTTCTTGAGATACCATCATCATGGGAGATTGAACACAAAAGTGGGAAGCAGTTTTGAAGAAATAATGGGAACAAGAGTTCTTTTTACATTAAGTGTAAAAGGAGAACTATTAGCAAGCTTGTGTACTACATACAATCTGGTTATTGGAGGAACCACCTTATCAGGCAAGTCGAGCCATCTAGCTACATGGGTTTCTCCAGACACGAGAAAAGAGAACCTGATAGATCACATATGTATCTACAGACAGTACAAAATTAAAGAGTTAAGAAAGATACAAACGTAACAGCATATCTCAACTTATTTTTCACCAACCAACATTAAGCTTAAGCCGAAAATTTATAATCAAAGACCAGCAATAAAACGGTATGATGTATCAAAACTGCAAAATAAAACTTGAAATCAGACACAGGTTCAATATTCTAAACGAAAAAGACGGCATGATCAAATGCGAACAGGGGAATATTGAAATGAGACAAAGAAAGTGGTACAATTAGCGTGTGGAGCATCGGTTGGGAAAAAAGAAAACAAAACGCCAAGAATGGATAAGACCTGAAAGACTTTTTAAAATTGATAAAAGAAAACATTTGAAGAATGATCTTGAAAATAGCAAAGATCAGGGCAGCAAAACTGATAGCCTAAAATGTTATTAATATGCAGATACAGAAGTAAAAACAGTGCAAGTCGCGACAAGCAGGAATTCATCTCAAAGATGGAATCAGAAGTAGAGCAAGCAGGCAGGCAGAATAACACCAAAGACCTATGAGATAATATGAGGTTGCCAACCAATAACAATGCAGTCGACCAAGAAAAGAAGAAGACTGGAATACACTCTAAAACAACAGAAGATCAAACGAAGAGATACGTTGAACATCTCCGAGAATTTGTAAATCAACAACCACCAACACATCGGTTAGATTCCACCAGCAAATGACATCTTACCTATAGAATCTAACCGACCATGAACAGTGGATATCAGTAGAGCTATTATAGTCCATTGTGTATGACCTTACCGGTCTACTAGTTCCTATTGTGTAACCATTTTAACAATTTGAGTAAGCTGTACCTATTATTTTTTGAGCAACTGGTATTGCTGGACTACAACATATATTGGAAAAAGTTTTTGGTGGATTGCTTTTGTTAACTGATATATATATATATATATAATCAACACAATCAGGATCCTTTTGAATTGTCCAACAATACTATTGTATATCAATCTGTTATGGCCTGGGGAGGTTTTACCTTGATCTGTTGATGAAAATAGGGACTATAAATAGTTTACATTTAATGAAAAAATATTGTACTTTATTAAAATTCTTAAAATTACATAATTCAAAAATAAATATTGCAATATAAATAAAGGGAATTTGAATTAATTGTCATTTTTTCTTTCATTAATTAAATAGATTTATCTTTTTATAAGGTAATACTTATCAAGGTAAAACCACCCCAGGCCATAACAGATTGATATACAATAGTATTGTTGGACAATTCAAAAGGATCCTAATTGTGTTGATTAGTTAACAAAAGCAACCCACCAAAAACTTTTTCCAATATATGTTGCAGTCCAGCAACACCAGTTGGTCAAAAAATTAATAGGTAAAGCTTACTCAAATTGTTAAATTGGTTACACAATAGGAACTAGTAGACCGGTAAGGTCATACACAATGGACAATAACACCTGGAAGAACAGAACGTCACCAGACCACAAACCAGCAGAAATAATGAAGGAAAGATAACAGGAAACACTTACAATGGCCGAACATTACAATCAAATGTCACAGTCAACCAGGGAACTGCACAAGAAAAACAATAAAATGACAACGATAGGAACTCGGGAAGTCATAAAAGCTTATCTAGAAACATCAACAAATTTCGAAAGGAAGTTGTATCCTAAAATTGGAAGAAGTATATCTGGTAAAACTACCAAAGAAAGGTGATCTCAGACAGATCGTCTGATAACTACAGGAAAGAATGCTTCTGTCAGTACCAGGAAAGGTGTTAAAGAGAATCCTTTTGAAAAACACGAAGAAAGCTGTAGAATAACGCTGCGAGATAATCATGCAGGTTTCCGTTAGAATAGATCTAGATCATGCGCTGACAAGAAAGCAACTCTATGTGTAATGGAGTTGGGGACACACTCCATCATCTTAAATTTTGATATTTGGGCTCAGCACAAAAAGACGTCCGCTGCCATTTTCAAACATTTATTCAGACAAAGAAATCACGTGACAAACATACTAAACGCGGGAAGGGGAAACAACTAACAACCACAAAAATCTCCATTCACACTAAAACTCACGACCATACACAATACAGACATGTAACATCCCGCCCCAGAAAACAAAAATTTTACAAATTTTTATAAATGGTCGTTGGTTTTTGTTGAACCAAAATACAATATACTCAAAAATTACATAATAAAGTATTCAAATAGACAGAAAATTTCTCAATCTACACAAGAAAATCAATCACTGATCACTCAACTGACTAGTAACCATCTTATACACAACCGTATCAACGCTGCATTTCCACTCTCATGCAGTGATAACTACTCAAAACTGATGGCATTTCCTACTAGTAACTAAAACACACTGCCATTATGAAAGCTGAATACAATTGATAAGACCATCAGGGACCTATAAAACCCTTACATTTTAGTAAAAATCATTTTAACAACAATATTACACAAGAACACATTATGAAAAAAAAATATCTATTTCTCCTTCTCTATCTTATCCATCATTCATAAAACACTCTCACAATAAAAAAAACAAAAAGTGAATCTTATGAAAAATGTCAGAAAAACAAGTTCCACAAAAGTTTTGTTTATGATACATATCATACCGCTAAATGACAAACACGAACGCATCAGAAATAAAAGTTCTGAGTAGACAGAAAAAAATATTAAAAGTCCAAATTGATAAACTGGAACATTCTATTATAAAATGTCAAAATATCCAAAAATCCCGGTTCTAAAGTCGCAAATAAATCTTCGTCACTGGATTGCGAATACAATTAATCAATGAAATCGTAGTTCAAAACAGGTTATAATTAATTACGGGTCAGCGATACTGTTATCACCACACAAAATAAACAAAGTCATCTGGACGAGATGAGAAATTAGACAAAACAATGATGTAATCACATAGACTTGATACATTTAAGTCACATGTTGATCCATAAAAGCATCACCAATCTTTAAGTTTTATAAAATCTAATGTCAAATCCAAAATGTAAACGAAATTTATCATCATATCTGGAACTTTTAGTTTATTAAACATCAAAGGAAAACTGTCAAGACTTGGCTAATTAAAAATCGATATCCTCGGTTAACAGTGTACATAACAATACACATACAGCATTCACACACGCTAAGTAAACAGGTTACACGTACAGGAAACACAGGTGGACGAGACATGGTCTGATACACAAAGTCCGAAAGTTACTATCAAAAATTCCAAAGTGAAAAAGTTCCCACGGTAATCAAACAAAATCCAGCATAATGTAATTCCATAAATTGCACCGGTAAAATCGAAAGTAGAAATTGTCACGTGGCGAGCGGACGGTAAAATTTCACAGTTAATTTACACAAACATTTCCAATAAGTAGGCTTCAAAAGGCACCCAGGCTGCAACGTTTGATCGACTTCGGGTTTCTCCACCATGTAAAAGTTTGTACTTAGACATGCATCTTAAATTTTGATATTTGGGCTCAGCACAAAAAGACGTCCGCTGCCATTTTCAAACATTTATTCAGACAAAGAAATCACGTGACAAACATACTAAACGCGGGAAGGGGAAACAACTAACAACCACAAAAATCTCCATTCACACTAAAACTCACGACCATACACAATACAGACATGTAACATATGTAACATAATTTAACAATCAATGAAATTTAACTCATAACTCTACACAGAGTTTTTCTACTTCCAGATGGCATTCAGAGGCCTAGACAGGCCTGTATTATGGCAGCTAATTCCGAAAAAGCTCGTCACCGTCCTCAAGCAAATACAAACACATCTAAGCAAATGTTAGAATATTGCATAAAAGCCAATGAATAGATCCCTTTGACATTGGGACAGTGGTATGTCAAAAAGGCTTGTTCTGTTTTGCATTTTCTCCTAGAAGTCGGATGGACAATGAAACAAACCACATCCACCACATATGGCATTCGATGGACCGATTATCAATTTGTTCCTTTCGACCAATCTTGTGATAAGCATACGACATCTTATACCAATCAATACAATTGTATTAAAAAGTATTTAGGGATGCACGATGTCAAGAAAACCGATAACAAGTTATTTCTTGGGTATTGTTTGATTCAGAACTTGAGGATTTAAACTTTGAAAACCACCACTATTAGATGGTGACTTCAAGATGAAGAACAACAATGAAAGCGTTATTTCATTTCATATCTATTTTAGTATCATAGCTTTTTCTGGTATTCTGAACAATATCATATGAATAGTCTTCATAAACAGGAATGTGATCATCAACTAGATCATTTTCAATAAAATCTGGCTCTGAACCTGACCGTGCATTNGGGCCTTTATTGTTCCTTATTTTTATTAATGACATTGTAGAAGAAATTGATTCTGTCATTAAATTGTTTGCAGACGATACTAGTTTATACCTGGTAGTAGAAAATCCTGTATTGTCTTCTGCTATTCTTAATAACGATCTTGAAAAATACATCGATGGTCTCTTAGGTGGCTAGTAACATTTAATCCCTCAAAGACTGAAACCCTGGTTATATCTAGAAAGACAAATAAACCCGTTCAACCCCTCTGCTACTTAACAATCAAGTAATACAGTCAGTGTCTACTCATAAACATCTCGGAGTAATCATATCCGACGATGAATCATGGCATAACCATATTGATTATATTATTGGTAAGGCCTATACAAGACTGAATATCATGAGGAAATTCAAATTTACTTTTACTCGATTAGTCCTTGAGAAAATGTATATCTCATTTGTCCGTCCTATACTAGAATATGCCGATGTCATTTGGGATACCAATAACTTAAGTTTGATTAACAAACTAGAGTCCGTACAGCTAGAAGCTGCTAGATTAGTTACAGGGGGGACCAAACTCACATCTCACCAAAAACTGTATGATGAGACTATGTGGGGGAAATTGACTGACAGACGAAAGAATCACAGACTTTTACTTTTTCATAAAATGATGAATAATAAAACCCCCGAATATTTAGTTGGTCTAATACCGAATATCGTTGGTACGCAACACCGTTATAAAACACGTCAATCACCAAATATACAAGAAGTACGAACCCATACAAATTTATACTCTAATTATTTCTTGCCTTCTACGATTAAAGATTGGAATAAGTTATCCCTTAATACACGCCAAACAGAATCATTTTTCTCCTTCAAGCGACAGATTGTAAATCAAAATTCTAAAGTTCCTTCATTTTATTACACTGGTAGCAGACTTGGTCAAGTATTACACGCGCGAATACGAATGAACTGTAGTTCTCTGAATGAACATCTATTTTTGAAAAACCTAGTTGAAACACCTAAGAGTGTATGTGGTGAAATTGAATCTGTTCAGCATTATATTTTTCATTGTAATAGATACCATGTTAGTAGACAAGATATGTTAACCTCTCTTAGGAGCATGAACTTAAATTTTTTAGTTGACACAAATCTTCTCACTTATGGATCCACTTATCTATCAGATGAACAAAATTGTAAAAAGTAAGCGATTTAATTCTTGAGTCATTTAACATCTCATACAAATGCTTTTAGACTCTTTCAAAATATTATATTAAATGTATGATATTTAATATTTCATATAAGTTACTTTCTAATTTTTTTTCATATACACCCTTTTCAGCAAATTTTCTATATATATAATTTATATTAGATTTCTTATATATTTTAAGCATGCAATTTATTGTATGATCATACTGTATGTGATTCATAAGGAGACAGGTTTATATAAGCATTGTTATGCTTGTTTCTGAATCCTTTTTGTTATTGTAATTCATTAATGTATAATACTAGTATGTTTTCTCAAATAAAATAGGTTTAAACTAATCAAAATAAACAATCCTAAACAAAATATATATAGTCAAGTCAAGTCAAAGCTTTATTTAAAGACGAGAATACATACAAATAACATAAGCTCTATTGAGCTTTTACATCGTCTATAAAACATAACAACATCAGATAAAACAGACATGACAATACTATCACACATCAAGTACATTTACACATACACATAGCACAATAATACAGCACATATAAACACAAAAATCATGCATTTAAAGATTAAAACATTTAGGCTGGCATTTTTAGTAATAAAAGCTAAGCATTAAGCACTATAAGCTTATTTATTGGCATGCACTACAGCTACATGAGCTACCACTCCATATGCTGATTAATTTTGAAAATTGATTTAATTAGATGTTGTGGTAGCTCATTCCATATTTTAGCAGCAGAGTAGCGAAAACTTTTAATACCATACCTACTAGTTCTTACTTGTGATATTTCTGCTGTGTTGCTGTATCTAAAAGAATAATTATGTTTCTTTATATTTATTAAATCATGTAAATAAGATGGTGTTTGTTTATTTATTATTTTAAAAGTTTCAATAGCAATCGATCTTAATCTGCGTATTTTCAATGATGGTAATTTTGACAATTTCAATAAATCTTCATAAGTACTGGTATAATCATTATAGACAAAACGTAAAGATCTTTCCTGTATTTTTTCTATTTTAGCTGTATTTTTCTCACTGCAAAAATGCCAAGTTATTGGACAATAATTAAGATTTGATAAAACAAAAGAGTAATATACAGTAATTCTACCAAGCCTATTTAAAAATTTCCCTATCCGTTTCAGAACATATATAAAAAAAAGTAACTAAGAACAAAAGTAGACAAAAAAAAAGACCAGTTCTTTCTCTTGATAACTTGTTTAAATTGTAGGATAATAAATTGTCAAAAAAGGAATTATAATGTAATAACAAGGCGTTTCAAAAGTACCGACTTGTATTAACAAAACAAGTATCTAATAACGTCTGTCCCTATAGCCACGAGAGTATTGACCACGACCTCTAAAAAGCGAATAAAAAAAGAATATGTATCTCACGGACACAGTGCCCCATCTCCCAACGGTTTAAAAAAAAATCCGTCTCAAACGATCATTAACAAGTTATTTTAATAGATATCAGTCCCTTGTGAAAAAAATTTGAAGTTTCGATCCGAACTCTGATTCAATATACTTTTTTACTACTGAGATGACCATTTCTTTCCACTGTCTACGATTTTCCAATGGCAGTTGCTGTTGAGTTGCTACCGGACACTACCACAATAGAAGGGGAAGTTTAGCATAAACCCAACATTTGTTTTGAAATGCCTGTACCAAGTAAGGACCATTGCGGTCGATAATTTTTCCGGTGGTTTCCACCAGATTTGTCTTTTTGTCTTAAGGACTTCGGCTTTTGACAACTCTGTTCGGTAGTTTTGTTATTACCCCATACTATATTTCGTAATCAGTAAAGTTGATGATTGGGATAATTTTTGAAATGATTTTTGAATATCCTGTACTCTAACGTTTATTTATGTAAATTTTAATGATAATAATGAAATCTTTTACAGAAAAAAACTTTAACCTTTAGGTTAACATCATGCCATCCCACCTTTTCCATGATCAGTGAAGCATGAAGTTTTATTATGATTTTGCTTTATTTATACGTTGATACAAGTTTATATAACTTTTCATGTAATGTACCTGTTTTGGGTTTTATTCGTATGTTTATTATACTATAGGAAAACGTGACAGAGAAAGGGGAGGTTTGGGTACCCATTAACCGGTTTAACCCTACCAAGGGTTTTGCTAGCACCGGTACCAAGTCCGGCTGTTCCGAGTTCCTATCGTTGTTTACGTTTATGATGTTTTTATCTTGTGTAGTTCCTTCGTACATTGGGGCATGTGACTATGTTTTTCGGCCTTTGTAGGTGCTTCCTGTTATCTTTTATTCTATACATTCTTCACAGAAAAGAAAATTAACCCTTGGGGTTAATATAATTTGGGATGGATAGACGAACAGACTAACAAACAAACGGACGGACATACCGGAACAATGTATGGCCGTACTTTTGTAGACCGGGTCATAAAACCATCCTCCTATAGGACTGTGAAACGTGGAATATAAACAAGTGTCTCCTAAATAAGCTGCCAGTCTTTAGCAACAACTGCCTCAAACAGATAATGAAGATAAGTTAACCCGACAAAAAATCGACCTCTGGAAGAAAACTTGACAAGACCCATTGGAGTCCGAGTTGGTAAAATGGAAATGGCACTGGATTGGACACACGCTAAGGAAATCTGTACATTCCATCACCATCAGAGAAACACCTGGCGAAGAAACATTACACTAGAAACAGAAACCATGGGATAAAGATGAACTGATGTCACCAGATACTAGATGGCAGAGAGTTGTCAGTGATCTATTTACCGGCTTAGCAAGAAAGTTAGCATATGTGTAATAATAACCGACAAAAATATCATTCCTTTAAAACAGTTTGTTGTGTTTTTACCAAATAACAGATGTATACAATAAGTTCTCACTTATTTTGGAGATTTGTTATCTTTCTTAAAATATAACTATCACATTGGATGACCACAAGGCATAGTTTATTTCATCTCTGCATAATAATAAAATTTGTTTCTTTCTAAATAAAGTTATTGTTTCAGGCCATTTGGTCCTTCCTCCAAATAAGGGGCGAGAGGCATTCTCGGGATTTAATCTTCAACTGATCTCATCACAAAATAACAAGGTTTAGAGAAGGGTGTCTAAATCTTTTACAAAATATGAAATATTACTTGTTATCCATAAAAATTTGGAATTTATATGTACCAAGGGAATCACTAGATCCAACCAATTTTAAAATGGCGTCTACTGTTTTTCATTTAAAATTGACAGCAAAGATACAAGGAAAGGCCAGAACTAATCAATATAACGCAACAGAACTATCTCGATACTGTTATGTATGAGGGAGATTCCTTAAAAAAATATTTCAATGTTCTCGAACAAACAAGAGTGGACCCTAAAAGATGTCTCGCCCGTCCCTGTTTGGTCACTAAAACAGTCAGAGCAACCTAAAAGCCAAACATCATTACCGCACCACTTACAGTTATTGAGAAACTGTTCTAATCAGAAAAAAATTAACAACGTTCACTAGACCATGAAATTGAGGTAAAGGTCAAAAGCCATATGGCACACTGACATGTACTAGCCAAGACCAAGCTATATACCAAATATCATTGAGATATCACTTGTAGTTGTTGAGAAACAGACATAAGCAAAAAAAAACAACTTAACCTGGTCACTGGACCATGAAATTGAGGTCAAGGTCAAAAGCCATATAGCAGACTGACATGTACTAACCAAGATCAAGCTATATACCAAATATCATTGACCTATAGTCTGTAGTTATTGAGAAACAGACTTCAGCAAAAAAACTTAACCTGAGCACTGAACCGTGAAATTGAGGTCAAGGTCCAAAGCCATATGGCAGACTGACATGTACTAACCAAGACCAAGCTATATACCAAATATCATTGGCCTATGGCTTGTAGTTATTGAGAAACAGACTTAAGCAAAAAAAAAAACTTAACCTGGTCACTGGACCGTGAAATTGAGGTCAAGGTCAAAAGTAATATGGCAGACTGGCATGTACTAATCAAGACCAAGCAATAGACCAAATATAATCGACCTATAGCTTGTATTTATTGAGAAACAGACTTAAGCAAAAAAAAAAACTTAACCTGGTCAATGGACCGTGAAATTGAGGTCAACGTCAAAAGCCATATGGCAGACTGACATGTTCTAACCAAGACCAAGCTATATACCAAATATCATTGACCTATAGCTTGTAGTTATTGAGAAACAGACTTAAGCAAAAAAACTTTACCTGGTCGCTGGACCGCGAAATATAGGTCAAGGTCACATGATTTTGTGTCTGCCAGATAGAGTTCGCCGTTAGCTACCTATGGACCAAATATAAAGATCCTACAACAAAGGGTTCCATAAAATAACTTATGCCGTCGCCGCCGTCGCTGCCGGCGTCATACTTTGCACACCTATGACTCGCTTTCCGCGACTTTCGTCGCGGGCGAGACAAAAACTGTTTAACTCATCATTATGTTAAAGAAAATTATTTCTACTTATTTTGTTTTTTCTTTTTAGAAAATGATAAATTTCCAAAATGAACACAGAAGCAATAACCAAAATCACACATCTGGAATACATGGCAATATAAGGATTACAGAGAACGTAAACGAGGAAGACGAAACAAACACAACATGATATAAACGCCACAAAAAATAAAGCTCTAACAATGTGAACCCCTAAAAAACAGGAGTGTCATCAGGTGCTCCGGAAGGGTAAGAATGACCTGTTTCACATGTGACACCCGTCACACTGTAAGTGAAAAGTCCAATGTAATGCCAAATTCGTTATGATATCTCGGAATCTATTTAAATATGTCCATTCCAATTTGTGATACAGGCACATTGTAACGAACAGTCCAATCGTGATGTTGACCATACAACTTTTTGAATTACAGTAGTTATAACGATTGAACATTACCCTGGCAAAGTAGATTTTGAGATAGTAACTTCGCTCTGTTGATGAAATCGACGTACACATTACATGCACGACTGTAGTGAATGAGATGTGAAATGTAGACTCCATATGTTGGAGATGGGGGTATATTACTACTCAAAAATGGGAAGTTCACAATTGGAAAGTCAAAATCATTAGGTTTGTCATAACGTTTGGATTTGTCAATATAAAGGGAAATGTCCAGGTATGGTGCTGATGTTGGTTGGATTATCAGTTCTTTCTTTAAAGTCTAGTTCATATGAGTAGATGAGATGAAGATAATCCTTTAATCGAGGATTAGGCCCTTGCATGAACTTAGCTTCAAAAGAATATAAAAACAAATCTGCCAGAAGTGGCGCACAATTAGTCCACCTTGATACCCCGATAATAACTAAATACCGAAGTTACTGGGAATTTATTTTCTGCATATGCGCATTTCGACAACTTATGTCTCTTCAGTGTCTTTTGGAAAACGTGTCCTCTTAATTCGAGAAGTGTATGTCAATGAAAAATTCCAGCATGGCAATCACATCCTCCTCGGTATACTTTTTGTTGGAATCAGTGTGTTGATTGACAGAGTGTGCGTTTTCCTTATCCAATAACAAATATGAATATCTTTTTTCATCTTTTTAGTGTGGAAGGACTGATGAATGAGATCGCGGAGTACTGATTTCAGTTTGTCATGCGGAAGAGTGGTGTAAAGTGTTGAAACATCAAATATTTTAATACTTTTGATATTCTAATAAATCATAGGAGTTTTTGAGAATTCACATCTGAGTTACACCGCTTGTTGAGAATGGTTTTTCACAACCTATCTTGGGGCAATCTTTGACTGCGGTAGTGAAGAAGTACAGAGCTTTGAAAGGGGTCTTGTAGTGTACTTGGAAGCCCTAACAATGCACCTTTCTTGTAAGGACATTTGAGTTTTGGTATCGAAATAGATTGAAGGAATGTTGTTGTTTTCCTCACTTACACCTATACCAAAGGAAGACAAGGTAAAATTAAAATTTGAATGGAAAGAATAGGTTGCCCTCTCATCGTTAAACTAACAAGTAAGGATGCATTTAGTCACAAATAGATATATAGATGTAAAATATTTTATTGACACTTGAAGGAGGAAAGAATGTATATTTGCAGCTTGAGTGTAGAACACTGCAAATGGTAATGAATCGATAGCTTATACTTGATCCATTTAAAAAGAAACTGTTAGTCTGGTGGAAATCTTGACGGATGGACATGAAATAAAACTGTCACCATTACAAACTTGTTTCATTTTGTACTTTAGCTTGTGCTGTATTAGTACTGAATAAACCGACTTTACTGACTTTTCAGGTATCAAAAGACCACCAGGTAAATTGCAGTAATACAATTATCAATAAATGCTATTCCTTATTGAATCGTAAATGGTGTTTACCAGTAATAAATTACACATGATTCAATTCCTATTTTGCAATGTTTACGGTACAAAACACCTTGGCCAATGAGATTCAATGTCTCAACTTCAAAATGCAATACTTGCTAATTTTGACGTTGAATTCAATAATATATACAGTGATCGAGTATTCTCAATAAGCGGAGTGAATCAGATGTGGATTCTCAAAACTCAAAAGACCTATGATAATGTATATCTTCAACTGAACACAGCCACTGCAGCAGTGTCGAAACATTTTATTTTTCTACACTCTGTACTACTCTCCCACATGATAAGCTAAAGTCGGTACTTCGGGATTTAATACTCGCCTTTCTGTACTAAAAAGAGCGAAAAAAGATATTCATATTTAGTGATAAGCGAAGACGGGCCTATTTTGTTAAAAATCACACTGATTCACACAAAAATTATACAGAGGAGAATGTCATCGCAATGCTGGAATTCTTGATCGACAACATATTTGTAGAATTTGGAGTACAAGTTTTCCAGCAGACAATAGGGATACTCATGGAGACTAATTGTGTGCCACTTTTAGCATATTTGCTCCTTTATTCAAATGAAGCCAGGTTCCTACAAGGGCTAGTTCAGAAAAAAAGACAATAAGCTAGCCAGTCATTTTATTTCAGCTTCTATTATATAGACGATGTTCTTTCATTAGACAATCTGCTATAACCTTCATCTTATATACCCAAATGAACTTGAAATTAAAAGGACCACCGATACACCATCATCAGCATCATACCTGGACCTATACCTCTACATTGACAACTCTGGACATATGAAAACAAAACTTTACGACAAGCGTGATGATTTCGACTTTCCAATAGCGAACTTCCCGTTTTTGAGCAGTAATATTCCCACATCTCCGGCATATGCCGTCTTCATTTCACAACTCATTCACTATTGTCGTGTCTGTATTTTGTACAGGGATTTTGTAAACAGAGTGAAATTACTGTCTCAAAAACATATACATCAAGGGTATGTTCACTCACTTTTGAGAGTCATACTAGATCCAGAGTTTATTACCGGACTGACAAACACCGACTGTGACAATACCTGACATTTCATTGGCAGTGTGGCGGGAACCGCGTGTGGAGCAGATCATGCTTACCCTTCCGTAGTACCTGATGATACCTCAGTTTTTGTAAGGGTTCACACTGCTAGTGCTTTAGTTTTGTGGCGTTCTTGTTCATTTTTTGATAATTTGTTTTGTCTTTGTCATGCTGTCTCAATTCATGTTGGATATGAATTGCCGTGATTTTGAATTTTTGAATCCTCCCTTTCATCATTTTTGATTCGGTATTCGTTTGCAGATACATCATATATAAATAACTCAATACCGAGGTTTATATAAATAACAGATAAACTCAAGAAGAAAAGTAATGATAAACATTGAAAACCCCCATTCAAGTATCAAGACTCTGAAGGTCTGAGTTTTAAAGGATGTATAATTCCAAATTATTTGACGTATATGCTCAGAGAAATGCCATATGGAATCTCAACATGACAACATGAATACTTTGCCATTCCCAATTTTTGCATAAGACTTCAAGCATTGCTTACATATAGTTTGTAGACTATCATCCAGTAGATATTTTCCCATATCCTAATAATTTTATATGAGAATAATTAACCTCAACACATTTGCATATACATGTTATTGGAATAAGTAAGTTTTCTCTGAAAAGATAAAGGTAGAAATACGTAATAAATACCAGCTTATGTCTCTTCACTGAAGATCGAAGAAGAAAATAAACAGATAAACTATCGTAGGCGGGGCATAATAACTGATAGAGAACCTATAGCCCATGTGATCAAAACAGAAAGCCAAATAAGGACAGAGCTTTGAAAGAAACAAGTGTCTCTAAATGTGAATATTGCAAGTTCCAAATAAAATCAGATTTGCACCAGCAGTGAAGCACCAGCCTACTTGGCTGATAAATACCCGCTGGGATTAACAGTATATCAGCAGAGACATCACAACTAAAATTAACAGTACCTTTGGATTTTAGCTCACCTGACCCAAAGGGTCAGTGTGAGCTATTGCCATCACTTGGCGTCCGTCCGTTAACTTTTCACGTTTTCATCTTCTCCTCTGAAACCACTGAAGCAAATTCAACCAAACTTTACAGGAATGATGTATGGAAGGTCCTTCACAAAGATTGCTCATTTCGTTCTGATCCGATAAAAAACATGGCCGCCAGCGCAGAACTTAGGTTAAACATAGGACCCTAGAGGAAAAATCACCTTTTCAGCAACTCCTCTGAAACTGCTGAAGCAAATTCAACCAAACTTTACAGGAATTATGTACTAAAGGTCCTTTACAAAGACAGCTCATTTTGTTCCGATTCGACAAAAAACATGGCCGCCAGCACGGAACATAGTTTAACATTGGCCCTATGGGAAATTCACATTTTCATCTTGGATTCTTCCCCTCTGAAACCACTGAAGCAAATTTAACCAAACTTTACATGAATGGTGAATGGAAGGTCCTTTACAAAGATAGCTCATTTTGGTCTGTTCCGATTAAAAACCTGGCCGCCAGCGCAGAACTTAGGTTTAACATAGGACCCTATGGGAAAAATCACATTTACAGCAACTCCTCTGAAACTGCTGAAGCAAATTCAACCAAACTTTACAGGAATGATAGGTCCTTTACAAAAATAGCTCATTTTATTCCGATTCGACAAAAAACATGGCCGCCAGCATGGAACATAGTTTAACATTGGCCTGTGGGAAATTCACTTTTTCATCTTCTCCTCACAAACCACTGAAGCAAATTTAACCAAACTTTACCTGAATGATGTATGGAAGGTACTTTACAAAGATAGCTCATTTTGGTCCGACCCGATAAAAAACATGGCCGCCAGCGCAGAACTTAGGTTTAACATCGGACCCTATGGGAAATTCACATTTTCATCTTCTGCTCTGAAACCACTGAAGCAAATTCAACCAAACTTTACAGGAATGATGTATGGAAGGTCCTTCACAAAAGATTGCTCATTACATTCCGATCCTATAAAAAACATGGCCACCAACGTGGAACTTAGGCTTTACATAGGACCCTATGAGAATAAAGAGCTACGCCGAGTGCAGCATGATACGACCGCAGCATGTCGATCACTGAAATTTCAACAAAAGTAGTTCAAAGTGAATGTGGGCACAGTAAAGAGCCTGACACAATAATTAGATGGACACAAAAAGAAGCTTGACAAAGTTATTAGCTGGAAACAAACTACAGAAAAAATCAACCCTTTTGATCACTTATTGATAAAAAAACTGTAAGAGCTATTCAAAATATGTTACTATCAACTAACACTTTACATCCATAGAAATAAAAAAAAAATCCATCGATATCTAATGAAAAATACAGATTTGACATATTTAGAAAAATTGCAATTTTGGTCCCTTTGACCCTTTGTAGCTCGGAAAAGGTAAGAGCTACGCCAAATCCTTTAGCATACTACTGAAAGCTTAGATCAAGAGGAATCCAAAGAAAAAAATCCCATCAAAATCCGATGAAAAATAAAGATTTGACATATTTAGAAAAATTGCAATTTTTGCCCCTTTGACCCCTTGTAGTTTGGAAACGGTATATGCCATGCCAAATCCGTTGACATACCTCTGAGAGCTTAGATCAAGAGGAATCCAAAGAAAAAAATCCCATGGAAATCCAATGAAAAATAAAGATTTGACATATTTAGAAAAATTGCAATTTTGGCCCCTTTGACCCCT
>MJUU01015379.1:490965-504925 GCA_002080025.1 Modiolus philippinarum | reverse complement strand
TTTTTGCCTCTTTTTCAAAAACGGGTTGGGCAAGGAACGCGAAATTAAAACCCAGGCTTAAGCTTGTGCCAACAAACATCATGCTAAAATTTGGTAACATTCCGTTCACTAGAACCAAAGTTATGCTGTCCACAGACGCCGACGTCGACGCCAGCGCCATACCATAATACGACCGCAAAATTTTTGCGGTCGTATAAAAATCACATTTTTATCAACTCCTCTGAAACTGTTGAAGCAAATTCAACCAAACTTTACAGGATTGATGCACTAAAGGTCCTTTACAAAGTTTGCTCATTTTATTCTGATTCGAAAAAAAACATGGCTGCCAGCACGGAACTTAGTTTAACATTGGACCCTATGGGAAATTCAGATTTTCATCTTCTCCTCTGAAACCACTGAAGCAAATTCAACCAAACTTTACAGGAATGATGTATGGAAGGTCCTTTACAAAGATTGCTCATTTCATTCTGATCTGATAAAAAACATGGCTGCCAGCGCGGAACTTAGGTTTAACATAAGACCCTATAGGAAAAATCACATTTTCATCAACTCCTCTGAAACTGCTGAAGCAAATTTAACCAAACTTTACAGGATTGATGCACTAAAGGTCCTTTACAAAGTTTGCTCATTTTACACCGATTTGACAAAAAACATGGCCGCCAGCACGGAACATAGTTTAACATTGGCCCTATGGGAATAACATTATTTTCAACATCTGCTCTGAAACTACTGAAGCAAAATCAAACAAACTTAACAGAAATGATGTATGGAAGGTCCTTTACAAAGATTTCTCATTTTGCATCGAACTTGGTTTGAATGGTATATTAAAACATTTTTTTCATCACTTGTGCTTAAATTATTGAAGCAAATTCAGTCAAACTAAGATTGCTTATTTTGTTTTCATCTGATAAAAAACAAGACCTCCAGCACAGAACATATTTTAACATAGGATCCTATGTGATAAACATCACTCTCATCACCTGCTGTAAGCATTTTGTCAGGTGAGCGATTCAGGCTCAGTATCTGAGCCTCTAGTTTGTTATTAATTGCTCTGTGCAATGTTCAACCCTTGCTGAAACACAAGAAAAATACAAACTAAACTACTTTTTTCTTATTGCCTAGGCATACATATTCATGCCTGATAATTTTACTTAGAATTTAACACTTTTCATCTAGATCCTTTTGGTTATTTGTTATTTCTCAGCTTTATTAATGATACATCTTTTGGATTTTGGGTCTTTCAAATGTTTTGATTAGATCTGCACTGAAGAGACATATGTGGTCAATATATATGGCCATCTTCAGAAACTAAATTTACTGAAACTTCAGTATATAGTTTTAAAAATAGATCATGCAGGTTTATACTAATAATGCAATACAAAAACAATCATAAAGTAAAGAATTTTATTCACATAATATCAGCTCTAGTAAATAATAGTAAACAAACAAAATAGGAATGTCAACAGAAATATTGGAATGACAAAATATGACAAGGAGATTCATTTACAAGTATTGCACATATAATGAAGTTTTGTAGACAACAAGTGATTATTTTTAATCTAAGAAAAGTAAAAGAAAATGTCCCTAAGAAATTCCTGATAATTTGTAGCTTAATTTTAATTACTGTAAAATCAAAGATCTGTTTATATTTTGTGAGATTTTCTTATTACTTAATAACAGTGTAAAAAGTGTTGTGCATTTGTTTACAGTATAAAATAAAGACTAAACAAAAATATTATTTGTAAATCAGAGAAAAATACATTTGATTTCAATTGTTTACCTTAGGAAAATTGATATTATGCTACATTGTTTCATCATTGATATAAATGAAGAAAAAAAACATTCAGGCAGCTACGAATGAAAGAACACAATTTATATTTTTCACAGACATCTTTTGTCACATTGATTAAGAATCACCAACATTTTTATATAATCCAAATCTTTTGTTCAAGAGAAGTCATGTAACTTGTTTCTTTTAATTTAGAACTTTATGATATCAACATTTGTAGAATCTTCTTATTTTTTTGTGATTTAACATCAAAACTGAAAGTCATGAAATCTAGATATAAATTCCTGGATGACAAATATATAGAATGTAAAATGCAACTACATATTTTAGTTTTTTGTGTAGAAACAATAGGATTAAATTTTCAATTTCTTTTTTGCAGCTTTTTGTTAATTGCAGCTGTTTTCATGTCTTTCACATCTACATTAACAGTTATCCATGCAAAATTACTTATTTTTAAATTTACATTATTAATGCTTTATCAGAATTGTTTAATTACCCTTTTTTTCCTTTGAAGATATTTGCTTTTATCTTTTCAATATCACATGAAAATGTTCAAGAAAACACAGAAACATATCTTTATCTTTTCTGAAATCCCAACCATTTTTCTTATATTAAAAATGTTTTTAAAAATACACTCAAGCTTAATATTTCACATTAGGCCTTTTATAATAAATATATTTAGAAAGAAGACTAGAATATTTCTTTGATGCAGTTGATCCTAGCAGTTCAAAATAAAAAAAAAGTTCCTCAGATGCAGTTCAACCAAAAGATTAAAAATAGACAAATACAAAGGCAGTATCATAGCAATATTTCCTCTATAAGTTTTTAGTATTGAAATATCAACCATAAAAATCACTATATTAAATTCACACTTCGAATAATTATAAAGCAATTGCACAATTAAAATATAATACCAAATACTGAGGTCCAGTAATCAAATATGTGGACAATGAAAAACACATGTATTTTTTTTTGTATTCAATATATAGAAATAGATTTTTCCTACTTTAAAATCATTTAACTATCTAAAGTCTACAAATGTAAGATAATAATTGTTTTAATCATATAATGACAGAAACACTGCAATGCCATTAACTACAGTAATTTCAGTCTATACATTAACTGCCATACAGTAATTCAAGTCTATGTTGAATAATTATGATTTTTTTCTATTTCAAAAAGTTATATTTCTGTTGCAGATTTACAATATACTAAATCTTGCTATTTTATCAATATAGATATTGGTATTTTCTATACACTACATCTGCATGCGTATTGTTTGTATAAGTATTGAAAACAAAATATAAAGCAATCAGATAGGGCCACATCAAGTTAATTTGTAGATTCTCTTTCAAAGTCACCAAAAATATAGGGCAGTGGAAGGCTTTTATACTTTATTTGATACTCTGTTCTACCTTTAAAACAAATAAGACTTGACAAACATTGAGGTGTAAAAAAACATCTTTCAGGTTCTGGAGACGACATTTTTCTAGGAATTAATACAAAGTGAAATTGAAATTGCCATTTTGAAAAATAAAAAATACTAGAAGGGACAAATTTTGTTAGCAATGAGAATTATTAACTTTTTGTGGCCCAACATATCTTTAGCATGAATATATTTCTATAAGATTTTATACAACTATACTACTATTTGAACTTTTGACAAGTATTGTTCAAAGGATTGGATATTTTCTTACCATGCTTTTCTACATCATTTCTTACAAATATCTTACAAATATTACTCAAAGTATATGGAATGTTNTGTAACAGAACTCATACCGGTAGTTGAGCAAGGCTTATCTGTAACAGAACTCATAGTTGGGTGAGGCTTATCTGTAACAGAACTTGGAGCTAGGTGGGCTTATCTGTAACAGAACTCGCAATGTTAACTCTGTGGATAGTACAGTTACAGGAGAGACATGCCCAATACACTGAAAATTTCTTGATAACACATAGTACTAAGTATTACTGTAAACCGGGAAATTTTCGCGCCGTCTTTATTTCGCGGTAGATTGATAGGATTTTAGTTCGTGCAGTTTTGAATTCGCGCTTCCAAGTTTTTGGCTATTGACTTAAATAGATTACAAGTATCTTTGCACCGTTTTATTTTCGCGATTCCATTCCAAACGCGAAAGTCGCGAAAATAAAACTGCCGCGAAAATTACCCGGTTTACAGTAATTGATTTGGCTCAGACTGCATATTATAAATTAAATCATAAGAAATTATATAAATGTGATTCAACTGATAGATTGTCAATAGAAATATGATTGAGCAATTACAAGACTGGAAAAAATTATCATCTGCAGCTTATTTCAATTTGTTATTTAAATAACTGCATAAACAATAACACCAGAGAGGAACTGGCCAACTTAACAAGTCTCGAGTTTTGATTTTGAAAGGATCCGAATGTTTTATATTTATAAAAGAAAAAAAGTACCAATATAAGATACCTCTGTACATTCAGATTGATGCTGAAAAGCCAAAAAGTCAATCCACATCAAGGAAAATAGACTGTTTAATGAGGAAATAGATTACTATACTGCATAACATTTTACTGACGAAAAGCTATGAAAACAACACAGGATTTTTTGCTTAATTGACGAAAAATTTGATACGAAGCCAAATAAGAAAGGACCTTGGCTATGATATAAATACTAACTTGTATTTAGTGATAATAAAATTTTTCTAGATTTTTTCGTCAGTTTTTATAACTAGAAACTAAATTTTTTGCTGTTACTTTTTCGGTAGAAAACTAGGGAGCAGTAAAGAACCAGAGTGTGCTTATATGCAAGATATCTCAGTAAAATTAACATTACTCAAGTGATTGACAAGTCCAATATACATATAACAACCCCTTCTCCCAAAATAAATAAAATATTAAACACAACCATATTTTTCACACACATCATAAAAACAAAATTACACTTCACAACAATGCTGACATCAATTTATATAATCTGTCTGGCTGTGTAGTGTAAACTTATAACTTATAATCTAAACTAGGCATATAATAAATAAACGTAATCACAACCATGTCCAGGAATCAATTTGAAATTTTAATAGATAAATTAAATATCACATGATAGTTTTAGAGAAAAATTCAACATTCTAATGCAACATTTATGTAACTGGTCATTTGATTGGTAAAAACTGACCATCAATTACACTACATTTATGTACATGCCTCGGACAAAGTCGGTTCCTTGTCTACTTGCAACTTTGTTAAATACCAATAAGACACGGATATTGTTTGAATGAATTTAAATCACAATGACAGTACATTTTTTGAGCGTCCAGGGGTGTCAATCTTGATTTTATTTTCAAAAATATTTATTTACATGCTCCGCTACATGTTGCCTGTAAACTGCATTTTTGACCTTCAAATCTACAATTGATGCCCTTGGACAATGAAAAAATACACTGTTATTGCTTAATAATGTTGCAAACTACAGGGCTGTTCACACTTGGATTGAATTAATCTGAATCAACTTAATCATAAATTGAACAGGCCCTTAAACTCAAACTAATATAAATTGAGAAGAAAAATATTTCAATCTAACTACAATATCAGGATACTGTCATGTCTGTACACAACTAATATATAGCAATATAACCAATGAGAAACATTTGTTGGTTATCTCCCTGTACCAATTTTAGCTCTATATAGTAAAGTGGACATAATTTTAATTTGCATTACAATAGCCTCTTTTGATATTGAAATTAAAATGATCTCCACTTTAACAATATATTACTAACTAGGTACAGGGCAATAACAAACAAGTGTTTCTAATTTAAATGAATCTTCATAATAAATTTGTTGTAAAAAACTATTTAAATGAAAGTACCCTGCAACCTAATATATCATCATCTTTTTTTATTTATTTACCATGGCAGTAAGATGTTAAGAAACAAATATTAAAATATATATTGCATGAATTTTAATTGCAAATATTATGTACTGGCAAGACAAAATCACATACAATAAGGTAGATAAATAGTATTCTACTAGAAGTTACTACAATAGCTCATAATACAAAACTACAGATATGCAATGAGCATTTCTACTTATAAATAATGGATGAACTAGTTATGCAGAAAACAATGAAAAAATGTCTATGCAGAGTGCAGTATATACATCACATGGAAAAAGAATAGATACTGGCACATGCTGATACAAAGTGTTCACATTTTAAGGTAGATGGGTACTCCAAATTTTTTTCCATAGATTTTTTTTATTTTTACAGGAAAGTTTCCTTTTTATATAAGCATTGAAATAAAAAAATAAAAAAGGCGGGTCACCGTGCTTGTTTTTAAAATAAGTGATATCAAAATAATTAAATATTTCTAATGAATATATAGGGAAAAACAGGTATATTGTTGATTTCTTTAAAACTCTTCCATAGATTTCTTTCTACTTTACTCATGTGTTAGCCCTTTGAACATACTTTCAAAAAATATAAAGAAAAATGGGGGTCACCAACTTTGTTTTCCATATAATTTGTAAAATGTGAATTTTCATAGTGATATCTATGTAAAATATTTATATCAAATTATCTCCCTTTTCAAAAATTCTCTTCCAAATTATCTAATTATCAAGTTAACATACCTCGTTTAATTAGATAAAGACATGTGAAATCAAGTCCATGTAGGTCCTTTGCATTTTGTATTATGGATACAATACTGATGGATTCATTACAAATAAAAATATTTGCATATTTAAAAAACAAATAATACCATAACAGCATAAATAACAAATTAAAAATGGCGGAAGACTACCGATCTACCTTAAGATATATGAAACAGTTTACAGGGCACAGCTAGTTTGTGGACACAGTGAATTCCTTCAAATCATGTTCAAAGGGTCAAATAACCTCAATTATAATTACATTTAAAAAAAATATCAAATTATAAAGAATGTGGGTAAAAGAGTTACTACTTTAAGACAAGTCATTCAACAAGGACATAAGTCAAAAGGACCCAACATGCTTACTTTTTTTATTTCTTTCTTGTACAGTTATTATGATTGATATAAAGTTTATAATTAATATAGTCCTTGAAAAGTTTGGTGTTGAATTTAAAATTTTCAAACCTATACACAATACCTTATTAGCAATGAAAAACAAAATGCAGTAGAGACTAGTATGTATAAATATAATGTTAAAAATGTCTACCTATGTCAGTGCTAAATTATAATGGATTTACGCTCCTACAGCACCAATATACATAACTTTAATGTATACATATGATATCACATGAATTAAATGGATTTCTATTTCCGTCAAGAGACAATCAACATTCTAATTATTAACTCAAAGTGCATAAAAATGTGCAAATGCCATTTACAATTAATATGAAGCAATAAAAGATAACATTACATACATGTATGTTTTGCTTACAGCATAACCATTAACACAGAACAAAAAATAATCAAAATATAATATTTGAGCCATTCAACTTATGAGCATGTCATAATCAGCCTACTGCTCCGTAAATACCATATACCACTGGTCTTTTATTATAAATATAAATAAAATAGTGATGAACATTTGTAGACTATTTACTTCAATACAATTTTCTACGCTTTAGGCCATTCAAAATAAAATGTGTCTCAAGCCATTTGATTTTAAATTTAATGCGGGCGGGTTTTCTTTTTATTTATTTTTTCTTCTATGTCACTGAACTTTTATTTAACTTAAATATATAAACCTTTTAGTATATTTGAGATTAAATAATCAAACATATGAAGCTTTTGTAGGATTTTGATCTTTAATTTTACTTGAAAAAAAATGAAGGGAATTAAGGGAAAAAAGCTTAAAGTGATGCGTAAGTGCCTAAGAAATGAACATTTTTTTAAAGTCCTTTTTGATTTTGGAATTCCCCTTTCATCATTTTTGTTTTGGTATTCGTTTGCCAATGTATCATCCTTAACATTATTCATAAATTTATAGTACATTGTAAAATAACAAAAAGGTACAGGCAAAAGACAACAACCAATATAGTATACTAATCTGGAAAGATGTTTTAAAATGTACTAAATTGTTGATTTCTTTTGAAAATATAGATTACTATCACTGATTTAATTTGAAACAAACAATACATTTATATACATTGTACAGAGACGTACAAAAAGTATTCGGTCACCGAGTTTTTCTCTATATATTTCATATAAAACGACATTTTCCAAAAATTATTGTGAAGCCATTTTTTATCCGATTTTGATATAGTTTCACTGTTAATTAGATAATTTCTTGTAGTTTATATGGATAAATTGAATTAATTTTATAAGTTGTAGTTTCAAAGCTTCAATCATTTAAACAGAGAGTAAAATTTTTGTTGTGGAAACTCTTTGTGCAAGTAAAAATATGACGTCATATTTTTACTTTGTGTTTAAATCATCCGTTCTCTGAAATGACAATTTAGAAAATTATATCCAAATTAACAATGAAAATTCATTTAGTTCTCTTTTTCATGGTGAAAATTTTAAAGAAATTAGATAAGAAATGGCTTCATAATAATTTTTTGAAAAAAATTGATTTTACATAGAATATATAGTGAAAAAAGAGCGACCGAATACCTCTAATTATACTACATAGAATCATTAAATTATATAATAATAGCATTAAATTTTCTACCTTCTTTTCTTTTCAGAGAAAATTTAAATTTTCACTTCATCAGTCATCCATAATCCATTTCAATATTGCTTAATTTTATAACTACGGTAACTAATCATCTGTTCTTCATTATATTTTCTAACAATTTGTTTATATACACTAAGTAATAAAATTATAGTCCAATATCTTGATTCTTTTTTGGTTTGTCAGACTAAATGTCCAGTAAAGTATCAATCTGCAATATCTTTACTTAAACTTAGTAAATAAAACAAAATGCATTGCTGTACAATTAAAATGGCAAAATTCAATAAAACTAATTTTGTCTACTTCACTGGCAAATTCTATACAGGTGCTTAGCTTCAACTACCATATTTTTAATTATTAAGCTTCGTTAAAATATGTCAGAATATTACATTTAATGAATTTTTTGTGAGAATTATTTTCAGATATTTACAAGTAACCTGAAATTGACTTTTATCCCCTTAATCTCATACTTTGTCTATGCTAATTATCATTGGAACAAATATTATCTTACATTGTATAATGCATTGTTTATGGTAATATGTAGAAATAATAATCCTAATACGACATCCCTTAAACACTTTGTGTCGGAACCTGTGGTAAGATTGCTATATATTCAAGGCTGTTCCAATATTCCTCACACATAAACATCTAATTGGAAATAAAAATCGAAGTGCCTATGATTATTTCTATTTTCAGATTTCTATTGATAAGAGCTTTCAAGTTTACATAAAAAAATCTGATACAAAAATATCATCATTTTATAAATATTTTCTCAGTTCTAGTAGTATGTTCGGCAGAACATCAATTGTTTGCTGTTACCTAGTGGTACTTCAATTTAAACATTTTCTTTATTTGTTCTATTAGAAAAAAAAAAATTACTGAGAGCTTGAATAAATACTGATTTTACCACGTTTTGGCCCCATATGTCACTATTTTACCCCTTGCTGTCACTCAGTGTAAAATATTCAGCATAAAGGACCAACCTGTGGTAAAATCGGTATATATGGAAGCCCAACAGGAATCATTTATTAAATAATGTTATACTCTTGTGTTGTAAAATTATTCATACACTTACTTTTGAATAGGGGTCTAAAAGTCTCATCATGTGATCCACGAGTAATCACAACAAAAATGCAATTCAAAACAGTTTCCTGCCAAGAACATGATGTCTGAGGAATATGATGTTAAAAATTTTTGCACTAATCTTCATATATTTTTGTCAGAATTGAAATAGACTTACAGGTCTGTAAATTTCAGATAAGTTGACAGGTAAGGTTACCTTTCCATGGAAATTATCCTCATCTATCCTGTTTTCAACCTACTTAGCGTCGATTGTGACGTCATAATTTTGGTCGAAATAGCACATTTAGACCAAATACTAAAGTGGCTAAAATAGGATGTTTGATGGTATATCATTCTCAAAATTTTCATTACTTTTTTATTTTAAATCTTTTCAAATAGGTTATGCATTTAATGAAAATAAAATGTGTACCTCTTTACTGCAATCATATCATCTAAGGTATGTTACAATAAAACAGTAGTTCTAAACTAGTTAAGATTTAGTTAATTAAGTGAGTGTTATTACAATAAGGTTCTTTCACAACATAAGGCCACCACTGGAGTAGGATCTGTACTTCTTTTTTATGTCAATGGAATTTTCTCTGAATGTCCTGTTTCAAATGGGTTTTCATCATCCTGTGAAATGGGAAAAAACAGCATTACTTATTTTATTTTTTCCTCAAAATATGCACCTAAAAATTTCAATTACGAAGACAGAGATGTGAAGGATATTGGATGATTCAAATTAACTTAAAAATGTTAATATTTTGACATCTCATGAAGTTTTGATAAATGACTTACTATACGAAAACTGAACATAATTTGTCAGTGGAATGAACCGTGATAAAATTGTTTAAGGAAACCCTGAATCACTTCTGCAATAGGGTTCAACAATCAAATCCCAAGCATCAATTTGTTGGCATTCATTTAACAATTAATTTTACAGAAGATCTTTTTCCTTCCAAAATCTGCACATAATTTTCTAAGATTACTAAATTGGAAGATATAAGTAACAGGGGATATGTTAAGTGTATCATAACATAACTGCAACATATGAAGTCAGCACTGTAAGGTTGATCAATCTATTATAAGAGTGTGGAAACAGTATGTTTTTATATTCTTTAAGTTAAAAGTAACATAAAATTTTGATGAAAATATTAATTCAAGATACTTATTTTTAACTTTTGGTTATTTTTTTTTCTGCTTGTTAGACTACTTCCAGAATTATATCAGAACCACCCATAGAAAACTGTGAATGTGGGTCATAAATACATGTAGATACCATGCTCTGGAAATTCTTCATCAAAAATGTAAGTTGAAGATAACATGATATATAACTTCTGAAATCTAATGGAGAATTCCCTGTTATTCAAACTACTGATTTTAAGATTTTTTTTGTATCTCTTCCCTTTATTCAAACTACTGATTTTAATGAATCTCTGTCAATATGGCATTAAAAGAACAGTTATCCTTCAATGCTATCAGATTTAACTTATGCTTTTTAAGGAGTTAGTATAACCTATCCACAATATCTTGTATTTGTATTGTCTACTTTTGTTTGACGTTGTGAAATACTATTTAAACTAGCATAGATTATGCAATATGAAGCTTTCTCTTATGGCATGCAACTGGGCTGTAGCAACTGACCAACTAGCAGTGAAGTTATCACAAGAGCAAAATAAGCAGAGACGGAGACGCAGGGCAACAGCTCTATAGATAATTTGACTACCGAATTTGATGTTTTTAATAAATAGTTTATGCAAACAAATTTTAAACATTTACTCAAGTATGTGGGTTATTATATTAAGTATGAAAATGTAGAGGAACAATTTAAAAATAATTAAAAAATCTCCTGTATACATGAAAATATCAAAAGTTCAATTATCCCCCCTGTATTATACTTCACCATATTCACTATTCCTCATGCATAGCATTAGCTTCATATACTGAATTAAATTTGTGTAAAATTAATAAAAATCTATTGAAACACTTAGCAACACGGACAAACTATAAGAAATCTGAATATCTCCCCTTGATCAAACCAGGTCATGATTATTTTTCTTCATGCACATCTTTAGATGGTATAATACTTTTACTTTTCATTGAAATTCAACAAAAATTATCTAAGAAGTTACACTTACAAGAATGATTGACAGACAGGGTGATTCCTAAACATTGTGTATACGACTTACCCTAGATTTGCAAGGGTATAAAAAAGGTCTTGAAAATGGTTTGTTACAGATCTAGACTTATAGAGAAGGGTCACATTTTATACTGAACTTGTTGCCTGGGCTTGAAAAGTATTATGGCGAGAAAGAAAACAAGCCAACGGAGGTAAACCAGTAAATCCCCATATCTATGTATCATGATGGCAATGAATTAATGAAAGCAAAAACTACTTTTTACCAAAAAAACAAGAATTAATCATTGTATTGAAAAACAAAATAAAGAAAATAATATTTCAACAGAACTAAAGAAAGGATGAATAACAGAAAATTAAAAGAGTCTATAACTTCAAGCTGTCATAATTCTATATGGGTAAACAAACTCTTATTTAAGTCATAAATAATAAAAACTAGGATTTAGGCCATAAAAAATTCAAAACTGTGAGTATATGTGTATAACTTATCAGCTTTTTATAGTTATGTCTATTGCCCTCACCTTCCCACAATATACTTACCGATGAAAAAAAGTCTAAAGGATTCTATAAAATCATACAACTTTCTATAAATAAGCTCCATTCATGAACAAGTATTGCTCTTTTAATAACATTTCCAGTTCATGTTTTAACAATCTCAGCAATTTTTGTTTTTCTTTCATTGCAAAAAGTATGTTTAGTCCATTTTCATAGGAATTCTTAATTTACTATTCAATCCTACATACAATATACCAGAATGTAATAAATTCCTGTCTCAACAAACTTGATTTATCAGATACAAACTGTCATTATTTGTATTACAATGTACTTCAAAATCAAAGGAAAACAATGCATGACAAAAATATTCTACAATACAGAACAGAAGGGGCTCCATTTAATTTACTTACAAATCTAAAGAATTGTATATTTAGACGAATCATTTTATGCTGTTACAAACATTTATCTTTTTAACTAACCATAGACAAGTATAGCACTACTACAATTTATAATGGTTGATTGATCAAGTAAAGTTGTTTAACATATAATATGTTCAGTAATATTCTGGATGACACTATGCTGATCAATACAAATTTACTATCAAAAAGAGGTATGAAATAGACATTCAAGACAGACAAAGTAGGAAATGTCACTCAAAAGGAACTTTTAAAAATTTGCCATTTGATGTACATTGTATAATGCAGAACTCTTTCATTCAATTAAGAAGGTAATGCCAATGCATTCAAGATGAAGGATTCTTTTCAATATTCAAGGATTATTGGGGTCATTTCTGTTACAAATTCACTAGATGGTTATCAATGTTTTAACTAAACCTAGTTTCATGAAGTTTAATACGCAGAAATGAAAGGAATCTTGAATAATAAATAAATAAGGGTTTGAAGTGATTTAAAGAACAATAATTCAATAAAGGGCTACGCGGAGCGCAGCATGATACGACCGCAGCATGTCGACCACTGAAATTTGAAAAAGTGCAATAGAAGGTGAATGTGGACACAGTAAACAGCTTGACACAGTAACTAAATGGACACAATAAGGAGACTGAAACAATAATTAGCTGGACACAAATTACAGAAAAAGACAAAAAACATCTAAATCCGATGAGAAATAAAGATTTTACATATTTGTGAAAATTGTGAAAATTGCAATTTTGACCCCTTTGACCACTTACAGCTCAGAAACGGTAAGAGATACGCAAAATCCGTTGATATACTTCTGAAAACTTAAGACAGGAGGAATGTAAAGAAAAAAATCCCATCGAAATCCGATGAAAAATAAAAATTTAATGTAATTTGCACATTTGCAATTTTGACCCATTTGTCCCCTCATAGCTGCAAAAGGAAACATGTGATCAAATATCTTATAGCTTAGGCCATATCAATTTTTCATATGGAATCCATTGAAAAAAACTGCATCAAAATTGGACTAGAAATAAAAACATAGGTAATCAACGATTACAAAGTTCGCCTCGTTATGGCACATGGACACAGAAACCCAATTTCACCAGGGTGCTCATTTACCATCCCTTATACAAAGGCTAAATGATCTTACCATGTACAGTTATGGAGACCTGAATTCCGACATAAACGGAAAAGTGACCTAATTTTGCCTGGATGCTGACCTACCCCCAAAGATGCATGCACATGCAAGGTTAGATGATCCTACCATGTACAGTTGCTTAGATCTGAACTCCAACGCAAACTTGAATGTAAGTCGATCATGCGGAAAATATAGGTCAAAGTGACCTAATTTTGAATTGGATGCTGACCTACCCCCAAAGATGCATGCACATGCAAGGTTAGATGATCCTACCATGTACAGTT
>MJUU01015379.1:468438-484894 GCA_002080025.1 Modiolus philippinarum | reverse complement strand
TGAACTCGGACGTAAACTTGAATGTAAGTCACTCAAGCGGAAAATATAGGTCAAAGTGACCTTATTTTGCCTGGATGCTGACCTACCACCAGAGTACATGCACATGCACAGTTAGATTATTGTACTATGTATAGTAACTGAGATATGAACTAAAATGTAAATTTGAATGCAAGCCACTCAAGCGGAAAATATAGGTCAGAGAGACCTAATTTTCTTGGAGGCTGTGAGTAAACCCAAGATGCACCTGCTTGCAAAGTTTGATAATCCTACACTGCATAGTTACTTAGATATATACCCAAATGTGGACGCGGAGGACGACGCCGGGGGTACTCCGATAGTCCCCCTCAACTTCGTTGAGGCGAACTAAAAATTCATGGGAGAAAAATATGTTGTTATTCAAAAATATACTTCCACTCCTATTGATAGTAAAATTTTGATTTTAACATGTTCAACACACAAATCAATACCAAAACGTTTTCATGGAAATTCTTGAAAAGTTCAGGATATTACACAGGGTTCAGAGGGAAAAAATAAGGGGTTCACAAAGACAAGCCAGGGGAAGAAAAAATACCATTAAGTTTTCCTGCAGACGTAAATGCTTTGAAATATAAGAATTAATGTCTATCCCACTTGAAGATATTGGAAAAAGTGTTGAACTGATGGCATTTGAACATGTTAGTACCCAAAAGGAATTCCCAGTGTTGTCTTCATATGACAGGCAGGGAACAAGTTTTCCAGTTCAGGGGAAAAAGTAACAAAATCCCAGAAAGTGTTGATAGGTGTATACAAATTGCATGTTCAAAATTGTAATTTTACCGTTTTGAGTGAAGAGATATTTAAAAACCACTCCCACCTAAAAGAGAATCTATACATATCGGGATGGTTTGTAAAACAATGTTTTTCTAAGCAGACTTACTTTTTATTTTTATGCCAACAATACATAACACATATAAGTAAAACAATTCCAAGTATGGCTACTGGTGGTACAACTACTTTTACCTGCAAATATCAAATAAATGATACTCAATTTCTTTTGAACACATTGTGTTCTGTATGTGTTAAATAAAATCATTGCTCAATTGTTATAGACCGGTATATCAATTCATCTGAAATACAATATGTTATAAGGGAGTGAATATGCTTATAGTATTAACAGACATTTTGGATAAAAGGCATACATTTAAATTATTAGTTACAAAGTTTAATACTTACAGATTTACAGTTTCTTTGTAGGTATTTGAAAAAGTCTATGGATAAAGTATTAATGTTCTTATTACTGACATGTCTTGATTTACTCAGCTAAGAATATGGAACAGAAATAGATTATATTGGGTCAGACATTGATATATTTATCTTTTCTCTGAATTAATTTTTTCACTTTTAACATGGAACTGTCTCACTAAATATTTATCTAATTCAACTGAATATAAGTAGCTTTATATAAAAGTAAAGTAGTATTTCAAATTAAAGAAACTATTACTTACAATAAATGGAAACTTGATAGCACATTTTTGAGTTTCAATGGCTGGAGGATCTCCAATACAATTTCTGAAATAGAAGGTAAAAATTTTCCTTATCTATTTGGTTCGTTTTCATTTTCTGATGCACAATGCAGAAATATGCCATCCTTGTTATGTTTGTTTCTTTAAGATGTTTTACTGCAAATACTTCTTCATGGTAAAAAATTGTCGTATATATAAAATTCAATATTGAAATAAAGTAAAACCTGTATTAACAGGCACCTCTATAAAACAGTCAGCTTGTCCATAATGGGCAGTCTAACTGCCAAACAATCAACCTCTATATAAAGGCCACCTTACAGACAGGTTACATGTGTAATTCACATGTATAAAGATAATTATACATATACTTCTCCATGTACATGTTGTATATCAAGAGTTTATTACTTTCCTTTGATCAAAAAATGTAATTTCAATTGACCAAAACTTATAAGATATGTCGTAATGTTTGACCATACATTAACATGACTTCACCCAATCAAATCCGGAAAATATTTAACTTGCATAAAACTTGCATAAGGAAGACAAGCTGAATAGTGAATATTAGAGCTAGTTAAAAAAGGCTTCATGTTAAACTCTTACAGTTATTATTTTATTTAATATCTATATGCAAAACTAAAGCTGTCGCAGAATAGCAACCAATTATGCCCCCGCTCACTGAACCCTGAATCAATATGGCAAGTGCAAATTTAAGTGTGTGTGACACAATACAGGTGTTGACACAGTACAAGTATGGACACAATGATATGCCTCCCCTTTTTCAAAATTATATGAAATGGAAGTTCTGAGCCCAAAAATCAATTCTATGGGTGCTAGGCAATCCTCCAGTAAAGTTTCATCCATTTTGGGGCACTTTGAATTTTCCCACCTTTTTCCAGTTTCCATGGCAACTGCAGCCATTTTGAAAATTCTGAGGCCCAAAATCTCATCTCTATGAGTTCTAGACATCAGTCTTGGTAAGTTTTATTAAATTTGAGGCACTTTGAATTTTCCCGCCTTTTTTGAGTTTCCATGGCAACCGTGGCCATTTTGAAAATCACAAAAGATATGCGTGTGCACATCTACTTTTTGTAAATTAGATTCCTTTGAAGTAGTTGGAATTTGTTTGCAAACTTTCTAAAAAACAATAATAGTTGTGTTTTTCATTCATACGGACGGACAAACGACGGTAAAACAATATGCCCCAGACTTTTCGTCGCGGGGGCATAAAATACATGCACATACCCTGGATTGGAGTAGTGTATCATTTGTGATCCATCAGAACATTCTCCAACAATCTTATTGAAGTCTGTTTTGGAACATTTAGGACAGGCATACATGGTTTTCCACAAGAAGTGAAAGTTACAGCCATCACAAGTACCATACACACATCGTGGTGGGAACTGTATTTCTCCATCTCCTTCTAATTTGATGTCACATCTTAGTGATATTATTGTACTACGACCTTTAGGACAGGCTTCTGTAGAACTACAACAAAAAATGTCATATGTATAGAGAAAGCTTATCATCTATCAAAATTAAATAAGTAAATCACTAATTATCAAATGAATGAATGCAATAACTTCCAGGCATAAGTTGTTGAAATGTGTATTTGCAGAAACTAAATTCACAGTATCTTTGGTACTTCGTTACTCCAGACAAGGCAAAAAAGTAAATGTAAGCATAGTATCATGGAGGTATTAAACTAAGAAAACATAACAGTAAAATGTTAAGATTATATATTCTGCATTCAAAATAGAAAAGTCAAACATAGATTGTCACTTTTAACTTTTTAGCTTAAAATTTTCAAATTTTATACAGTTTTAAAATTTTTTTAAATATTTGGAAAGTTTGCAATTAAATCTTTTGACTGAGTTACTGCCAGTAAACTATTACCTGAAAGAAAATTTCACTATATTTTCAAACCAATCAAAGATTTCAAGGTGCATAACTCCAGAACTTTACCTTTTAACAAAAGGCCAACCTTGGCATAATTTTTGTGGTAAACAACATATGAACCAAGTTTTACCCAAGTTTAAATATAATAACTAGACTGACCTTTCTGCTACTGAGTAGAAATGAATGTCTTTTTCTGAGCCTGAAACAAATTAAAAGATAGGTAATTTTTAAATCCAATTAAAAATAAAATATTTATAGATAATAGGTGGCTGAGCGGTCTAGCACAATGGACATAGTGCAGGCAGTCTTGCCATAGATGACAACAAAGCAGGTGTTCAAATCCAGCCATAGACCTTGGTAGATTTTCTGATGCTAACAGGTTTAAAAAGATGATTTTCATCACTGTTGGCATTCATAATTATGTACTCTACCTTAGCAGCTCACCTTACCAACACTTTATCGTTCATAAATATACATTTGTAAAATAAACAGTTTGATTACAAATTTTTGTTTTAGCAAAATACCAATTCTTATCAGGTTGGCATTAATTAATTTGCAGGTTTTAAATAAATTTCAATACTAAATAGCATCATTGATAGTCCAATTCAAATATGTATGATAAATATTAAACATTCATGCAACAAGATTAAATTTACAGGTAAATTACCTTCTGATTTAAATCCTCCCTTTTCATAAAGTTCTTTCAGACTTTGATTTGATGCAACCTTTGTTATATAATCTCCAAGACTAAAATAGAAAACAGATGATATTATACAACTCAGATCGTCCTGTTTCAATTATGGTTTTGATATAAATCAATATCTTTTTAATACTTTGAAATACATACATTTTTAAGATTTTACCTTTCTTTAGACTTTGCTACATAGTTTGTGCTTAGCATTACTATGATTTTAACAAGAGCTGTCGCTGAATGACGGCCAATTATACCCACCCTCATTGAACCCTGAATCAGTATGTTAAGTGCAAATTTAAGTGTTTGTAGACACAATACAAGTGTGGACACAATGAAAGTATCACACATTGATATAATCCTCAAGAAAATATAACACTGCAGAGAAATCTTTGAGAAACTCAAAACTACAGTCTAATGCTACAAATGTAAAACATTGACTTAGCTGGAAACCAGAAAGTATCCTAACAGGTCTGAAAATACATCCCACAATATGGCATAATTATACAAAGCTTCGTACAAAATTTCACATCTGTACATGTACTTTATACCCAAATAATACCCTTGTTGAGATAAATGCGCCGAAAGTTACTCTATTATGCTACAAGTGTCAAAAATTAACTAAGTCTGTAAACAGGAAGTGGTATCCTGATTAATCTGAAAACGCATTGCACAATATGGAATGAATATAAAAAGCTTCTGACAAAATTCCAGATCTCTACCATATAACACTGCAGAGAAAAAACTTTGACAAAAAATCACTCCATAATGCTGCAGGTGTCAAAATTAACTAAGTCGGTAAACAGGAAGTGGTATCCTGATTAATCTGAAAACGCATCCCACAATATGGCATGAATATACAAAGCTTCTGACAAAATTCCAGATCTCTACCATATAACACTGCAGAGTAAACTTTGACAGAAATTACTCTTTAATGATACAAGTATCAAAATTGACAAAGTCGGTAAACAGGAAGGAGTATCTTGTTTCGTCTGAAAACACATCCCACAATATGGCATGACTATAAAAAGCTTGTGACATAATTTCAGATCTGTATCATATAACACTGCCGATAAAACTTTGACGAAAAATCACTCCATTATGTTACAGGTGTCAAAATTGACGAAGTCAGTAAACAGGAGGTTGTATCCTGATTGGTCTGAAAACGCATCCCACAATATGGCATGACTATACAAGGCTTGAGACAAAATTTCAGATCTGTTTCATATAACACTGCAGAGAAAACTTTGATGAAAAATCACTCCATAATGCTACAGGTTTCAAAATTGACTAAATCGGTTAACAGGAAGTAGTATCACAATTAGTCTGAAAATGCATCCCACAATATGGTATAACTATACAAAGCTTGTGACAAAATTTCAGATCTGTATCTTTTACCAAATTGGAGATAAATGCGACAAAAAAGTGTTACGGATGGACCCACTTACACACGCATGCACACACAGACTGAAAACAGTATACCCCCTATCCCCGTTGGAGAGCAGGGTATAATAAATGTTTTTTATTAAAGAAACAGAAATTGTTGTTTTGTTATTGATTAAGCTGGCTTTGATGTCTAAAACTGCCCATCCATTTTGCACATCTGATGAAAATTTGTATTTACCATTAAAATGTTGTTAAAATGATTTTGAGTAGTTTATTGATCAAAGATAAAATGGAATAAGCAATATTTATGCTGCTAGCTTACAAAATATACCACTTTATGAAAAATTATTTTTTTTAATAAGGGGAGATAATTCTAAAGAAATAATAAGGGAAAATCACATTTTCATGATATGGTCAGTGACCCCTATTTTTTTATTTCATATTTCCAAAAAGATTTATTTCACATGCTTGGCACTACATTTTCACCAAAAATCTATCGTTTTAATCATACAAAAATTTCTAAAATTGTATTTTCTCCCTATATAGACTTTTTCTCTCAATTATTTCAAAATGTATTTCATTTCTACCATGGTAATAAAAAAATTGATGGGTGTTCCATGGAACACTTGTGATGCCTGCACTAGAGAAGAGCCATTTTTGACTCTGTTAACCCCTAAAATTTTTAAAATTAAAATTTCAAGTAGGTGCATGTCTAGATCAGAAGAAACAAGATGTGTTTTTTGAAACACTTATGCCCCAGAGTGAACATTTACCGCATTCAACAATAGTTGATGTGTTTCTGAAGTAATAAATTCTGGTACATTTGTATCAATTGAAAAGTAAATCATTACAAATAATGACTATAATTGGATGCATACACAAAAATCACCGAAATATTTCGACCCCCTCCAATCATTATCCAAACATATTAAAGAGAACAATTTTCACCCCCCCTTTTCTATATACATTTATAACTAAACTATTGTGTTTTCATCTATTAGTGTTATCAATACTCTGATCAAAATTTGATTGCATCAGAATATTTATATATATTTTATTAATACAGAAAAAACTATTTATAGTTATTAAAAAAAAAAACCATTCAATAAACGATCTATTTATAGCATTTCAAAAAAAAAACAGAAAAGAAGAATTGAATTACATCAGATAATATTTAATAGATATGTTAAATAACACCCCTAATCAGTGATATATACAATGTATATATACATATATATTCATACCTGTAATAAGAAATATTGAAAAATAGTAAGCATAAGTAAAATATGGCAACCTATGAAATACAAAACCCTGCTTCTTTATATCCAAATGATATACATTAAACATGAAGTAGATGTCTGACACGCCTGAATTCGATAAGCACAATATGGAACCTATATTTAAGTCACATACACAAAGTGGATGTGATTTGAAGCTGCTGAGAAAAGTGTTACGAAAATTTTTACCATTGACAGTACTTGCTGAAAATATTCAAAGTTGTTAAACAGGAAGTAGATGGCCAAAAGACCTAAATTTAATAAGTGCAATAAAGAACCTCATACAAAAGTCACATACAAAATTTCAAGTGGCTGTGATTTATAGTTGCTGAGAAATGTGTTACGAAAATTTTTTACCATTGACACTACATGTTGAAAATATTCTAAGTGTGTAAACAGGAAGTAGATGTCCGACAGACCTGAATTTGATAAGCACAATATAGAACCTCATAATAAAGTCACATACAAAATTTCAAGTGGCTGTGATATGTAGTTGCTGAGAAAAATGTTACCAAAATAGTGGGACGGACAACGACCACGACGCCGCAAGACGACTAAAGTGATCATTATATGTCACCACACACTACGTGTGCAGGCGACACAATAAACCTCATACTAATCATTCATTCTGAGTGTCTAACCAATCCTTAGGTTTAATAATAAGTTATTCTATCATCAACTTGAGCTATAAATATTTACCTTGTAGGTTGTGTTGACAGTGATTTCTGTCCATCATTTGAAGGTATAATTGTGGACCTACAAACCACACCTCTAACTGGAGCATCAGCAAACTCAGTCTACAAAATAATAATTCATGTATAGATGTACCGTTATCTTAAGTGTATATACTCAGATGGACAAAGGAAGTGATGGAATGAGAGACAAGAATATACCACTCTCCTTCAGAGTGAGGGTATAATAATTCATGCTCATTTGAACATACTAAATGAAGAGCATACTGGTAACTTCAGATATCTACTGTTGAACTTCAATGGCTCAATACCCAAATGACCGATGAAATTAATTTTAAATAGCTATAGTTTGGTGACTGAACTATCAATGAGGCACAATGTTTGAAATTTAACATAGGGACAATAAGTAGAAATGATTCACCACAGTTTCAATAAACTGTGGTATTTTTGTCCAATTACATCTTTTGTAATTTAAACCAGTATTTCAGTTTGGTTTCAGCCTGTGATCAGCAGGTTACAAATGAAAAATGCATAGTTGACAACTCAACAGACACACAACTGGGATGTGATTGCAGCGTAGCTAATTCAGATAACAAATTTCCATTACAAATATGTCTATATCAACACTTTATTCATTTATTTCTTTCCTTTATTTATCACAATCAAGAAATGACCAACAAAAGCCAAAATTCTTTATTTGAAATGAGCCCTAAATGTAAACTTCCAGTTTTGCTAGTAAAACTAACTATTACAAACCTGAGGCTCCCAGGAGCCTGTATCACTCACCTGGCTATCATTTGCCTTAATCAAGAACTTCAATCTCTCCAACTTTGTTAGTGTGAACACCACCAAAATCTTGAACTGTATTTAAAGTCTGATCATGTTTTACTACATTTATTTGTTGGGCCTATTTGACAAAAATTTTCTTGGTAAGGACCACTTTAGACACCAGTTATCATTTTGTAAATGGCAGTCAATGAACAATTTTCGACACTGGTTTTGAAGTCGCAACATCAATATCTATTTGGAAACCAAATTTTATTGAAATCGGACAATGTTGAATTTTCCCGCCTTTTTTGGCGGCCATTTTGAAAATGGCAGTAAACGAAAAAATTTTAACAACAGTTTTGATGTTGCAACATCAATACCTATTTACAAACAAAATTTCATTGAAATCGGACAATGTTGAATTTTCCCGCCTTTTTTGGCAGCCATTTTGAAAATGGCAGTCAACAAACAATTTTCAACACCGGTTATTAAGTCGCAACAACAATATCTATTTGGAAACCAAATTTTATTGAAATTGGACAATGTTGAATTTTCCCGCTTTTTTTGGCGGCCAGTTTGAAAATGGCAGTCAATGAACAATTTTCAACGACAGTTTTGAAGTCGCCACAGCATGGCAAACATTTTATCAGGGCGGGTAGATCTTGCCATGCTGATCATTTTTACCTCTTCAGATTTTTTATATCTGTAACGGTTTTGACTTGTTTGCAAAAAACAGCAATTTTCCCCTATGTTCTATTTTTAGCAACAGCGGCCATGTTGTTTGGTCTTCAGACTAATCGAACACAATTTTTAAACTGCATACCCTGGTGATGCTTCAGGCCAAGTTTGGTAACAATTGGCTTAGCGGTTTCAGAGGAGAAGATTTTTTAAATTGTTGACGTACGATGGACGGACGACGGACGCAAAGTGATGGCAAAAGCCCACATGGCCTTTTAGGCCAGGTGAGCTAAAAAAGGCAGTAAAGAAGACAAGCAATTATGGAAAAGTAAATATATCCGACCTGCTGCTGATCATAGTTTTTAAGCCAGCATGGTTAACAAACATCCAGAAGATATTGGTTAGATAGCTTTTGGACAGAGAAGCTTATTTACACATGAACTATTTGTTCATACATCCAGATGAGTTAAAATAGAATCACCAATAAACCAGATTTCAGCTGAATTATAAATGTCAAATCAACATTCTGAAATATTTTGGCATTAATAGTTATACTGAACATACGTTTTTTGACTGTCAATGATGTATTTAATAGTGGTGGCTACATGTAGTTTGTGTTGATTTAAACATACATCATACTTACTGGAATGTTAGAATCACTCTGTGAATCATCTGTTGTAATGTTCTGTATACATGTCACAGTCTGATCTCCACATAAACTGATGTTAAAGCCATGATAATACTTTGTACCTGACCCTGTAAACAAGTTACTTCCCTTCAAAAATCTTAATCTGAAAAAAGAATAGAATCATAACATTCCCCTTGATACAAGCAAAGAAATCTTGGACAAAAATTTATTTTTACTAAAATATCAAAATATAAGCAAGCAAGAAGTACATGTAGTTGTTAGAATGATATGATACTTGTTACCTGATTATTTACACAAGTCATAATCTAAATCACCAATTCTAATGGTGTTCCACTTCTGGTAGATTTGTTTTTCTATTGGTATGAAGCCATGTTCATACAAGATCTAGTCCAGAAGAAAGAGAAAAATCTAGCCCGGTCCTTTAATTTCAGTTTCTGTTACATTAAGGATCATTAAGGATGCTTTATCTTTAAATAATCCTAAATTTAAGGATTATCTACATCTCATGTACCCAAATAAACTGGACATTAAAGAGACAACTGATACACCAACATCAGCGTCATACCCGGACCTTTACCTTTATATTGACAACTCTGGACAGCTAAAATCCAAACGTTATGACAAACCTAATGATTTTGACTTTCCAATTGTGAACTTCCCCTTTTTGAGTAGTAATATACCCCCATCTCCACCATATGGAGTCTACATTTCACAGCTCATTCGCTACTGTCGTGCATGCAATGTGTACGTCTATTTCGTCAACAGAGCGAAGTTACTATCTCAAAATCTACTTAGCCAGGGATATGTTCAATGTCACTCAAAAAGTTGTAAGGTCACATCACAATTTGACTGATCGTTACAATATGTCTACATCACAAATGAAGAGGGACATATTTCAATAGATCCTGAGATATCATTGGATTGACATATACCGAATTTGACATTACACCGGTCTTTTCACTTATAGTTTGACGGATGTCACATGTGAAGCAGGTCCTACTTATTCTTACGGAGAACAAGATGACACAGGGGTTCACACTGTTACTGCTTTATTTCTTGTGGCTTTTATAATATGTTCATTTGTTTCGTCTGCATTGTTTATGTTCTCTATCGTTATGTAATCCTTGTGCATGGCCTTTGCTTCGGTAAATTTAATTCAACAATGATGGGTTTTTATTTACTTCAGTACTTTCAGAGGATATGATCAAAACATGTTCTTCCCATGTTTTACATGTTAGCAGCAATGTTTATTGCCAGGTCTGAAGCTTGATTCAATTTGCTTCAGTAGTTTCAGAAGAGAGTTTCAAAGTATATTTTACCCATAGGATAAAATTTCTAATATGTTCTGTGCTATGGTTTTTTTTATCAAATTGGAACAAGATGAATAAATTTTGCAAGACCTTGAATACATTTACCTGTAAAGTTGGTTAAATATGCCCCAGTATTTTGTAGAAAAGATGTTAACTAGTTGTGTTGCAAAAATTCACCTTACATCTACAAAAATTTAAAAATTATGACAAATTCTTTTTGCAACTCATTAAGTTACAAATTGGAACAACATGAATGCACCTAATGTCCATATCTCCTTGAAAACTTCTACATAATGGTGCATTTCTTGTGACCCAGCCATGTGTTTTGCAAAATTTGTGTAAATTTAATGTACAGGAATTTACAAACTTGTGTCTGGTAGGGAAAAACAAATTTCAAGACACACATTTTATTGTAATTTGTGTCCAATGGGACACTACATCATTAATGTATGAAACAGTTATGTAGATCTGTCAATAAGTTATGTGGAATCGTGGTCTGCTGAATTTCCATTGAAGAATATTATTTAAACTTCAAGATCAAAAGAAACACTCTAAACAATCTATTTCTATTTCTTAATTAAATTCAGATTTCCTCTTGATGTGAAGATTAGTTACAGACATACATGCACGCATGCATACTATCGAATATGACAAATTTTCGGCAATATGTACATTTTTCTCTTTGATCTCACTGACTGATATTGTCAGTATCTCTGTACTGACCTGATACAAGAAAATATCAGGCAATGACGTCATGAATACCAAGTCATGATTCTTATGACGTTGCCGATAAAAAACAATAATGGTAGGTTTGAAGGTCTCGACAGAAAATATCACTGGTATCACAGCTCGTCCTATCGGACTAGCCGCGATATGGTGATATTTTCTGTCTCGACCTTCAAAACTACCATTATTCTATATATATTATACCTCGAGTTAAAGTATCTAAGATCTGAACTTGTACAAAATCTCTTAACTGAGTCACTAATGCATGAAAAAGAAGGTAAAAAAGACCTACTTTTTATTAAGAGTTATGTGACTATAAAAGACTAATGCAATCAACAAATAAAATATCCTTCCTATAAGAGTTTAGTATCTGAGACCAAGATTTTTACAAAAACTTACACCCAAGTCACTCATGAATGTAAAAAAGGTCAAATGCACTTATTAAATATATCAATCTCAAGTAACTAGAAGTGGGAGCAGTCACAAACAAAAGCTAATCCCTCCACCCGCTGTCAAGTAATAATAACCCTAATCAAATCTAAAGATGTAAGAATTTTGAAGGTCATCCACTGCATATTAAGATCATTGATGTGTAACATGTAGTATCTCAGATATAAACATTATTGGAAACTTTAACCCAAGTCAGTCAAATGTAAAATGTAGGTCAAAGTGACCCAATTATCATCTGAAGCAGCATCACATACACTGACCAAAGATCATTGATGTGCCACATGTAGTTTCTCAGATATGAACCTTAGCGCAAACTTTCACTGGAGTCAATGAAGCATAAAATGTAGGTCATAGCAGCATCACTCTCCAGGACACATCCACTGACCAAAGATGATTGATGTGCCACATGTAGTTTCTCAGATATGAACCACTACACAAACTTTAATATTAGTCATTGAAGCATAAAATATCAGAGTGACCCAATTATCATCTGAAGCAGCATCACTCTCCAAGACCCATCCACTGACCAAAGATGATTGGTGTGCCACATTTAGTTTCTCAGATATGAACCTTAACGCAAACTTTAACAGGAGTCATTGAAGCATAAAATGTACGTCAGAGTGACCCAATTATCATCTGAAGCAGCATCACTCTCCAAGATGCATCCACTGACCAAAGATAATTGATGTGCCACATGTAGTTTCTCAGATATGAACCTTAACGCAAATTTTAACTAGAGTCATTGAAGCAGAAAATGTAGGTCAGAGTGACCCAATTATCATCTGAAGCAGCATCACTCTTCAAGACGCATCCGCTGACCAAAGATGACTGATATGCACCTTTCTTTATTTTTGAGATATGAACCTAAACACAAACTTAACCAGAGTCATTGAAGCATAAAATGTAGGTCAGAGCAACCCAATTATCATCTGGACCAGCATCACTCCCCAAGATGCATCCGCTGACCAAAGATGATTGATATGCTACATGTAGTTTCTCAGATATGAACCTTAACGGAAACTTTAACCTGAGGAAGGACAAATTGAGGGACAGACGGATGGATGGACGGATAGGCGAGATGCTATATCCCCTCCCCAACTCTGTTGGGTGAGGGGATAATAAATATCCATCCATGGATAAAAGCTTCTTAATCTTTGACTTTTTACTAAAAACATAGATGGTCTCAAACTTTTTAATGGACCAATAGATGGACAGATGATTGGACAAACAGAAGAACCAGGCAAAAGCTACATATCCTCTCCATGGCTGTTTGATGAGCAGAGGAGATGCATGTAATAAGAAGTTGTGGATAAATATATATATATTGCAATTAAAACTTACTTATTCAAGGCTTTGAAATCATATGATCTACCAGCTTTATCTGTAAATGTACAGTCAGTAACACATTCTGTTCCATCTTCAGATACTTTCAATCCTTTACCACAAGGTTTACAATTCTCCTGTCCCCATAAAGTGGGAGATCTGATTATAGTGTTTTGTGGGCAAGGTTCACAGGTTGTAGTATTAGGGTCAATATAGTGACCAGCAGGGCAGGGAACACATCTGAAACAGGAAGCAGATTAAAGGATGAAGTTTGAGGATCTATGAGACATGCAAGACAAGGCATAATTTCATTCACTCTCGTGCATTATCAAACAAGGTGTGTTCATTTTCAATATGCAGAATGTCGGTGAAAGTTAAGGAAAGCTGCGACCACAAGGCAGGTTATTTTATTTTATGGGAAGTAGAACATGACATAATTTTACCAGATGTTTTAGAGTAAAGCCATGCATTTAGTCAGTGAAGGTGAGATGTAGAAATATTTACTGATAATATGGTGACTTCCTGGACAGGCAAAACTAAAAAATAATAACAAAATTTAATCTCACAAAAAATAATTATTTTACTTAGTAACTCTTCAACTTATCAAAAAAAAAAAAATTTATGGCCAATAGAGCCTGTAATTAATGTGAAAAAAAAACAATAATGAATATGGATAAATTCACTGTAAATACTGTGAAAGTACTATTGTAGTGGGGTTCTAATTTTTCAAGAATTTCCTAGTTCGTTAAAACCACAAAATTAAGATCCCAAATGAAATGCATTTTTTCCAAAAGTTTCATTGCATACAATTTGAAACCACAAATTTAAGTACCAATAATACAGTGTTTTTTCGTTGTTTTTTTTTTGTTGAAAACTCAAAAAATTGATGTCCATGAATAAAAGTACTTACACAATACCTATAGAATACAGGAAATTTTGATTATCTGTAAGGCCAAAGTACAGAAATTAATGTGCAGTTGAAAATAAAGTAAGACTACACTACACTATATAAAATACCATGTAAAGATATTGTCATATGTAAGTTATATAATTCTATATTTGTTTTATTTGCTTGGGATTATAAAACATGACATAAAGATGCATGATCGTCTATAATATTTCCACGAAAAATAAAGAATTATTAGCATTTTTGTTTCAGAAATTGTGCAAAAATAAAATACTAATCAGAGCACTGAATACATTGACCAAGTTGAGCTTATTTGAAATTTAATCAATATACTTTTGTATGACTACAGCTGACGAAATTTTATTTCTACACACTGATTATGACACAAAGCATTCCTTATAAATTATAAATACAAAAACATTTGCCAAACTATGACAGTAAAATTTTTGCTTGTAATGCAATGTATTTCTATACAGATGGATTTGAATTTGATAGATCTGAAACTTCTGAAACTTTCCAGTTATGATCATAATTACAGGCCTAATATCAACAAATACATACACCAGGGTTGCCTATGCTTTGATGTCTCCAAATGATGGATTTTTCTAGGACATTCTAGTCATTTTCAAGGGCAACATTAGTCGATAAAATTCTAAGTTGCAGTAATTATTTTCCAGAAATTGTTGACGTATCACCTATCGATATCAAATTTCTCTAATTCCAGGGTTTTTCTGGGGTATTTCCAAATATTTTAAAATTCAAGATATTTTCCAGGCCCTTGAAGTTCAAAATGAAATTCATGGGTTTTTCAACTTTACCAAGATGTGTGGCAACCCTGATACACAAAACAACACAAAGACTGAAAACAGTATACCATCTTTTCCCAGTTGGGAGTGGGAGTATAATAAAGCTGCAGAAAGATGAAGTTTTAATTTTTTTTTCTCAAAATTTTGAAATTTATTTTGGAAAGGGCACTAATAGAACACACATTACATAAAATTACAAACCTATTATCAACTTTCCCCTTTGGACATTTTTTACATCCCACTGCAGCACCATCCATAGCATTAGTTACAGTGATACTGTAGATTTTAGCTATATCAAATTTTCCTATTTCTGTTGATGAGTGGCCTATGTCCTCGTGGTATGAACGCTGGAATGCCCATGAAAATGTTGCAGGTCCAGAATCGTGAATATCCAATCTGAAAACAAATATCATATTTATGTGAGAGGTATCTTTATAACAACCTTACATCAGCTATTACTTGGTACCTATAGTATAAAGAACTGTAAATGGTCAGATACAACAAAATTTGCAAAATTTAACTATAGCTGTGGCCGAATGACAGCCAGTTATACCCCCTGCTCATTGAATCCTGAATCAATATGGTAAGTGCAAATTAAAGTGTGTGTTGACACAATACACAGTTCAAGTAGTATGAACACTATGATATACCTCCCACTTTTTTCCAGAAAATATACAAAGTTCCAAAACACCAAAGTTGCAATAACTTTCTCTAAATTTGATGAATCAATCTGAAAATACCAAGTGCACAGGTTCATATGGTACTTAACATTCTAACAAAATTTGAATAAAGGGCTACGCCGAGCGCAGCATGATACGACCGCAGCATGTCGACCACTGAAATTTCAACAAAAGTAGTTTAAAGTGAATGTGGACACAGTAAAGAGCTTGACACAATAATTAGATGGACACAAAAAGAAGCTAGACACAGTTTTTAGCTAGAAACAAAATAGGGAAAAAACCCTTTTGATTATTTACTGATAAAAAGCCGTAAGAGCTATGCAAAATATGTACTATCAACTAAAACTTTACATCCATAGAAATTCAAAGAAAAAATCCATCGAAATCTGATGAAAAATAAAGATATGACACATTTAGAAAAATTGCAATTTTGGCCCCTTTGACCCCTTGTAGCTCCGAAACAGTAAGACCTACAAAAAATCTGTTGTCATAATACTGAAAGCTTAGCTCAAGAGGAATCCAAAGAAAAAAATCCCATCGAAATCCGATGAAAAATAAAGACTTGACATATTTAGAAAAATTGCATTTTTGGCCCCTTTGACCCCTTGCAGCTCAGAAACGGTAAGACCTACAAAAAATCCATTGACATAGAACTGAAAAATTAGATCAAGAGGAACCCAAAGAAAAAAATCCCATCGAAATCCAATGAAAAATA